>MU693092.1:59800-92215 GCA_026770625.1 Nicotiana glauca
AATCACAAAAAATGTACTTTGCATTTTTATCATTTAAAGGTCTAGCTGTGTGATTTTATTTTAAATTGGTATTTAATTTTGAGTGTTAATTGTTAGTAGAAGTTAATTTGATTTTTTGTAATTTAATCTAGGATTTTAAAGTTTTAAATTAGGAATTAAAGAAAAGAAAAGAAATGGAAAATAAAGAGAAAAACGGATTGGGCCGTTTTAATTTAGACCAAAACCAGGCCCAAAGCATCCCTATACCCGGTCCAATTTTGATCCGTCTCACGGATCAACCAAACGATGCCGTTTTGGCGTCTCAGATCTCAACCATTCATCCACTCGATCCAACGGTCTAGATCACCATTCCCTTAACCCGTTCCAGACCCGTCTCCTGTAATTGGTTTAAACCCGACAACCTCAATAAACTAAACGACCTCGTTTCCATACCAAATGACCCCGTATTCAGTTAAGAGGCCTGATCAAGGCTATTGGATCCCTTTGATCCAATGGTCCACGTTAGTTCCCTGATTTGATATATAAACTCAAATCTTACCCCGCCCCCAAGCCAAACACCCCACCTTCATCGTCTCTGGGCCATCAGAGACCAAATATATCTCTGCCTTACTCCGTCGCCCTCCGCCTTGCTCCGTCGCCCTCCGCCCACCAAAAATCGCCTCACGGAGGTTCCGGTGGCCCAAACACCTCCAGCTTTACAACATCGAACCCCCCATGACCTCCCTGTCCCAACCTCCATAACAGCTAACCTCGAATCCCCGTATATCTCTTCGAATTTTAGATCGAAGAACAGACAAAAAAAAGGTAGCTCACTCAAATCACCTCAGATTAACACCCTAGCCTCGCCTTCACCTCCTTATTCCAAACATCCAAACACCTTCCCTCGAACCTGCCTAGAATCGGTCGAATATTGATTTTGAGCCAAGAACCCTAGCCGCCGCCACAAGATCCCCAGTGGCTGCGCCGCCTCTGAACCATCCCACACTCATACCCCATGACCTCTTTAACTCGCCGGCCCCAAATCCATCCTTAATCTCCCTCGAATAGGGTCCAAATTTGTCGAATGGTAAATCACAGCCAGGGCGAGCCCGAAGCTTAAAATCCAGCGAGCTGCGAGGACCTTTGGACTACATTGGACTTTAGTCGTGTGTTTTCATTACTGGAAACACACGATTAAAGTCCACTTCAGTCCAAAGCAAAGGGACGAGGAATTTCCAGTTTTGGTCCATTTGATTCCCGGGTATTTTTCCAATTCTCCTTTATTTTTGCTATTTTGTAGTTTTTATTTTAGTTTTTAGTACCTTTCTCCTCCTGTTTCATTTTTTGTTTTGTCCCCATGTTTGAACTGATTAGTTCTCTACAAATGTGTAAACTGCTTAGTCAGTAGTCATTAAATCAAATGGTTTGATCGCTCAAGTATTGTGAATTGTTTGTTTGTTTGTTGTCATGAATTTGTCGATCTCTTTAAGCTTTCCTGGTTGTTTCTTCCACTTGATCTCTAAAAATGTTAGTATGTGTGTTTGGTCTCTCTGATCTTAGCTTGTTCTCTTTCAAGCTAATCAGTGCTCAAGATCATCTGTGTTGAATCCGTAACAATTTCCCAAGTTGGTTTCTCATTATTTTTAATCTCATCATGTTTAATCTGCTTTGCCTGATGTTAATTTAGAAATGTAATTCGTTTCAAGTGTGGTCAGCCTACGTATCTATATCAGAAATCTGATTTTGTTAGTTCAATAAGGTTTTTGCCCTGTTTCATTGATCCTATTTTTTATGCCATTTGATCTGAGTTTCTGGCTAGAATTGTTGACTGACTTGGAGTAGGGAATTGGTTATAGCTGCAGATTGAAAGTGGATTGGGGTAGGACAGTAACCTCAGTTCTCAGGGGTATTTTAGGGAATTAGATTATATAAATAATTGATTAAGGGTTGCTGAATACTTAAAGTCTATTAGTGGACTGAATTGAGACATTCTTAAGTAGATTGAAAAAGTTAAAAAGATAACTAGTAGTGGAGACAACATTTGCTATTTTAAGGGTTAAAGATAGGATAGTTAATTGTCCACTAAGGCTTAAAATCAGGAGAGGAAAGAGTTGGGAAAGGATATAAAAGAGCTGGAAAATCAGACTAATGGGGAAGCGGATAGATAGACATATATAGAAAGAGCATTCTTGAAAAAGAGAGAATTGAAAAATACAGAGGTCTTTTTGAGCATAAAAAGAAAGAGAATGGGGACTTCTTGAGATTCTTAGAGCTGGAAAAGAGGGTCCTTCATCCTTGCTCTTGAAAAAATCAGTTTTGAGAGTTTG
This sequence comes from Nicotiana glauca, assembly GCA_026770625.1. NCBI lineage: Eukaryota > Viridiplantae > Streptophyta > Magnoliopsida > Solanales > Solanaceae > Nicotiana > Nicotiana glauca. The sequence goes on from MU693092.1 coordinate 62,107, forward strand.
AAAGAAAACACAGGTTGATAGATAGAGAGTTGTTAGGGCAGTCAGTTTTTACCGTTCCATTGCCTCAAATTTCAAGCTTTTCAGCTTCCTAAAATTGTTCCCCGAAGGATATTCTAATAGCTATAATCTGAAATATACAGATTCAAAATCCCAAGAACTTCTTTTAGCTCTTAGATTTTCAGAAGAACCAAACACTGTTTGATTGAATTTCAAAGCCGATTTCTAAGTTTAGTAGTTGGTGGGTATTTCCTGGTCTGATTTCTGGTATTTGAGTTCTGAGGTGCTCCTGATTGGTTTTCGAGTGAGTTTGGTTCTCAATTGAGTCGCTTTGGGTTCAGCTATTAGGTGTCGGGTTTCTATAAAATATTCCTGGGTTTTGTTGAAGTAATTTTGGTTCAAAATTGGTTTTGCTGATTGCTGAGTTTTATTTTTGGTCGATTTGGTACCTTCCTGGGTTGTTCGATTGTTTGAATCACATTTGATCCTTGCTGGTGTTATCTGCTGCTGCTGCTGTTGTACCGCTGCTGACTTCTCCTTCTTCTTGTCTTGTTTTCCAATACAGGTACATGTTTTTGGATCTCAACATCATGTAGAATTTGGCCGAAATGAAATGAAATGGGAACCTAACTCCCTTGGAAAATTTCAGTAGTTACTATACCTTCCTTTAATTGTATGTAATGATTTAAATTGTAATTAGGATTGTTTGTCTAAGAAATTTGAAATGACTGAATCTAAAGCTTGCAATGTTGTACCTAACTGGACTATTTTGGACTGAGTTAACCTGTGGTTATCTAGACTTAGCCTTAGTATGGTTAATACGTGCTTAGTTTAGCATCTTATTGGTTTTTTTTAAAAAATCCGAAATAGTGTAGATTTTGTGTTGATTGTGATTTCAAGTTGAAAAATATATCTCCCACAGCTTTAGAATTGCAATAGTTGCCTAATAAATTGTTAGTGGTTTGCTTCAGTTATTATAAAATCAAATAGGAGTAGAGTATGAGTACTTAGTCCATTCACATTAATGAAAAATAATCAAGTACTTAGTCCATTCAGTTGAGAATCATGTGCATAAGCTATTGGTGACTAATTCAATTCACATGTCCATTTTTACCTATTCACTCTCATCAGCATTTAACCAGTAACCAAATAAGCAATGCGACTTAAGCTCTAAGCTAACAAACAATCAGCCTGAGGTAATTTGGATAGGCATTTTGGTAGGATATAATCTAGGCCACCTTTATACTCTAGCTTGTCCGCAAGCCATTGGGCCTGATTTTAAGATTGCAATGTATAGTTAACACAATATAAATTTGAGGCCTTGAGTTAGGTTGCGGGTTCAAGTTAAAAGGTCCTTCCTTTTGTTTGGGCTCGGACTTGAACTCGAAGCCCGACTTTGTAATATTAAGTGATTAGGGCTTTCTCTATATTTCTTTTAGAGACAAATAATATAGAAAAATCTTAGTATACTTTAGGATGGGCCTTTAAATAATAAATGAGACGACCTCGCCAAATAAAACGCACAATCTGTGAGGCCCTCAATAATTGATTGAATTAAAATACTTAGATTTCGGGAGGGGCTATTTAGTGAATTTCACGTCCTTCCCCAAAATAATAATACATTAGTCTCTTTAGGCGCGTCTTCAATAAATTTACCTTCCTAAATTTGCGACCTAAATCCAAATCCCAAAACGTTGAATAAAATGTGTCGAGGATCCAGGTGCATTTCATGTGACGTGATCCAAAAATATATTTTAAACGACATTCAATTCCTTAAAAAAATAATTAAAAGCGGTTAAAAGTTAAAATTTGCACATAAGTTAAAGCATGTTATAAAATCATATAAATAAGCCAAATATGACAATTGAGCGACCGTGCTTGAACCACAGAACTCGGGAATGCATAACACCTTCTCTCGGGTTAACAGAATTCCTTATCCGGATTTCTAGTTCGTAGACTGTAATACGGAGTCAACTTTCTCCTCGATTCGGGATTCAAACCGGTGACTTGGGACACCATAAATCTCTCAAGTGGCAACTCCATTTCTTAATAACAAATCCCGTTTGGATTGTCCTTTAATTGGAAAAACTCCCTTTACCACATCCTTCGCGGGGTGCGGTAGCGGAAAAAGGAGGTGCGACAGCTCTGGCGACTCCACTGGAGATAAAAAAAACCCAGAACCATTGGTTCAGGGTTCAAGAATTTGAGCTTGGTATATGTGTTGTATTTGTCTTGTATATTATCTGATTTTGTTATATGTTTGGGCCTAATGTGCTAAGTGTTGCTATTACCGCTTTGATATTTTGTGAACTATATATAAACTGTGCCTAAATCCCTCCTCTCTCTGAGTCTTCTACATCATGAAGAAGGGTGCACTTCGTGTGACCTCTTTTCTGTTAGAGTCTTTTCCCATCTAGAACGGGTTCGGATAAGTTGCTAAGCCAGCGGAGCTTCTGTATCCCCGGTACACTGCCTCCCCCCCCCCGGCTCGAGTTGTCCGCTCGGGTAAGCCAGGTCTAGAACAATAAACCTAGGTTTTAAACTTAGAAAAACAAAGCCTCATGTCGGATCACTAGTAGGAACATTTGTTTGCATCATGTGCATTTGACTTAGCAGACTCAACACAGGGGTTGGGTTTGTCTAGGGCAGGTGTACCCGAAATGAAAAAGACCATCCTGATGCATTTTACTTGCTACCTGTGCATTTATTTTCTTCGGACTGGCATGTTGACCGGTTTTTGAATATTGGGAAAAATTGAAAAAAAAACAAGAAAAAGAAGGAAGAGAGAAAAGGGTTAAGGGAGTTAATCGCCTGTTTTGAAAATACCAATGTCCAAGTAGTGCCGAAACTCTACCGAATTTTGAGAAGAATGAAAAAAAAAAGAGTTTTTATTTTCAAAATAGTTTTTTTTATTTTCCACTGAAAAAGAAAAAATAATATTTTGAAAAATAGTTTGATTTATTTGCCAATAAAGAAAAAAAAATGTGATTTTGTTTTCAAAAATAGTTTTTTGTTTGTTTGTCAATAAAATGGAAAAAAACAGTTCGTTTTATTTGCCAATGAATTGAAAAAAAAAAGAGAAATAGTTTTGTTTTCGAAAATAGTTCGTTTTGCTTGCCAATAAAATAAAAAAATAAAAAAAATAAAAAAAGAGAAAAAGGAAAAATGTTTTGTTTTTAAATATAGTTTGTTTTATTTGGCCCGAACTACGCTGGTTTGATTCTCATAGGGTGTGAGATACGTAGGCAACCCTCATCGGGTCCAACCTCCCCTTTTTGAAAAAATAGCCAAAAAAATATGTAAAGATTAATATTTTCGCCATGAATAAGTCCGTGCTGCCTTAGTCAAAAATAGCTGAATGTTCCCGAAAGGGACACTGGAAGGCTGACTTTGCATGAACGGCCACCTTTGGTCATTTTTAGATTTTGGCCGGTTGACCCACACAGCCTTAAAATCTTCGTCCCCGAAGTGCTGAAAGGTCATGTTTGCAAAACCAGGTTTTTTGTTTTAATTTGAAAAACAAGAAAAAGAGTCAGTGGGCAAGTGAATGCCCTTTGGATTTTGGTCAAAATAAGCCGAGCCAGCTTCGGTAGTGTATTGAACCATTCTTACCGAGATAGCCTTAGAGTATCTTTCAGTTGTCGAAAGGATGTTTTCGTAAAAGAACGGACAAGTTTGTAAAAGTTTCATAAAATAAATCTTCCCCGGCCTCAAAATTCATGAGAAATTGGGAAGGGGCTACACTTGCAAAAGTAGCCATTTGGTTAAAATTGGCATATAGGGGAAGGAATCTGGCAGTCTGTTTTTAATTTATATTTCTTTTTTATTAGAGTATGTGGGTTGTTTGATGTCCGAGCCTGTAGGTCGTCTTTTCATCAAAATCTGTTAGTATGGTCAGCTTTTAAACATGTGTTATCAAGTTTGTTTTATTATAAAAATGGGAACACAAGATAGGAATATTTGGGAAGCACTCCCAAAAGACGCATGCAAATAGAAGCAAAGACATGATAGGAATGGTTAAACTGCCTAGGTGCATTTGCATCCCAACGTGCAATAACATATCTGTTAAACTCTAAAAAAAAACTAACAAGTTTGTTGTTTTTCAGAGATTTCAAACAGTTATCTTGTTAGAACGTACTGGCAAATTACCATTACCAAACAAGAACTAAAGGGCCCATACCGAAAAGCATGTCTAACTCGGAGAAAAGTATTGAGGAGGAAAAGACGGAAAATCAAATGTTAAAAGAGGAAGTAGATAAGTTGAGACAAGAAATGAAAGAAATGCACCTAGCCTGGGCTAGGGTGCAAAAAGTGCCATTCCCTCCCACTACTCCTACTCTCCCACCGGTACAGATGCCGGAATACTCTCCCACTGGCCCATCAACAAGCTTCCCAATTCACCAATACCTTCAGAGGGAAACTGCCTACGATCCCCAAGGTCCACCACTCAAAAAGAACCCTCCTCCACCAATTGTTCCTGTTTTCGTGGCACCCCCACCGACCACACTTCACAGATTTTCCAGCGAGCCTGTATTCCAAACTCAGGATCATCAGTATTATCCTCCTGAACCCACTTTCAAAGCATCTGAACCTTACCCGTTCCCTCTTTAGCACGACAACCCGGCAGCGCCCGAAAAACAGAACAAGAATCCAGAGCAGGAAGAAATGGTTCTGAAAGTAAAGAGCCTAGAGCAATCTTTCTGAAATATGCAGGGTCTTGGTGGCCAAGTCAGCATGGCGTATAAGGATTTATGCCTGTTTCCAGATGTTCAGTTGCCAGCTGGGTTCAAGATGACTAAGTTCGATATGTATGACAGGTATGGTGATCTAGTGGCACATTTGTGAGGACTTTGTAGTAAGATGAGAGGGGCGGGAGGAAAAGATGAGTTGCTGATGGCGTACTTCAGCCAGAGTTTGAGTGGGTCTATGTTGGAGTGGTACACACACCAAGACCATGGTAGATGGTACACCTGGGATGACTTGGCATAAGCATTTGCTGACCACTTCCTGTATAATCTACAAATCATTCCAGATCGTTTGTCACTAGTAAAGTTGGAGAAGAAACCTGCGGAGAGTTTCAGGGAATACGGGTTCCGCTGGAGAGAATAGGCCGCAAGGGTCGATCCCCCAATGAAGGAAGGAGAGATGGTCGATTACTTTCTGCAAGCCTTGGAGCCAACTTACTTTGGTCACTTGGTGACAGCGATTGGAAAATCGTTTAATGAGGTTGTGAAAATGGGATGTATGATCGAAGAGGGACTCAAGTCTAATAAAATAATGAGTTACTCGGCAATCAAAGCCACAACTCAGGCTATTTAGAGTGGCACGGGAGGTGTGCTCGGGAAGAAGAAGAGAGAAGAGGTCACAACAGTAGAAGTAGGTACCTGGTCCAGATCCAGAGGTCCTTCCCCCTACTACCAACCCTGACCCAACCTCCCAAATTACCCATACACTCCATATGGCCTTCCACAGCCGTACTACCCACCACAAGAGCCACATTTTTCCGTCCATCACGCCCAAACATATATCCAGCCTCCGGCTCGCCCGCAGTGGCGTGCGTCAGCTCCCCAAAGTACATATCCACATCCACAAAACACATATCCAACTCCGGGGGCCTATAGAAATCATCTAGGGTCAGGGTTTTGGGGCAATCAAGCTTTTAAGAATGAGAAGAAGCAGAAATATACTCCGCTGGGAGAATCCTATACTGCTCTATTCCACAAATTGAGGCAGTTAGGCCTGTTGAATCCCATTGAGCCCAAATTGCCAAATCCCCTGCCTAGAAATCTTGATCCTTCAGCGAGCTGTGAATATTGTTCAAGGGCTCCCGGACACGATACTGAGAAATGTTGGAAGTTGAAGAATGCTGTGCAAGAGCTTATTGATACAAATAGGATCAAGGTCTAGGCTCTAGAAGCACCAAACATTAATAAGAATCCGCCACCAGCGCACCATGAGACCTACATGATCGAACTAGTGCACAAGGGATGGGAGCTTAAGAAGCCTCACAAACGGTAATGATGATCCGTGCCAGTGAAAATAGTGCGAAAGAAAAAGCAACAAGTGGAAAAGTAGTGGTGCAGTGTGTAGATGAAGGTCCCAGCAAGGCGAATGTACAGTTTGTGGGGCTAAAATCAAAAATCAACAATTGGATAGCTACTCCCCTTCCTATCCGGAGGGAGTCTTGGTAGTGGGCTCTGATTTTCTTTCTTGTTTTCTGGATTATTCCAAGGTTGTAATCTAGATTTCTTTTTGTGCTCGTCAAAGTGTGAAACCTTGTTATCCCGTATTTTAATAAAGTGAAAGTTTTTTTTTCTTTCTTTTTCTTCATTCCTTATTTTGTTCTAAATTTTGTCTTCTTCTTTTCTTTTTTTGAACAGTTTTATTTATAAGGGTTCTAATGACATGTCATGAACGATGGATCTTCAATCTAGTCTAAAAAATCAATCTGATTCTGAACTAATAGTACAAGAGTTAGATTATCATGATGAGTGGATCAAAGCCCGATTGGAGCATTTGAACTTGATTGATGAAAAGAGATTGGCAGCAGGATGTCATGGCCAGTTATACCAAAAGAGGATGGCAAGAGCATATAATAAGAAGTTACGCCCCAGGAAATTCAAAGTGGGGCAACAAGTGTTGAAACAGATCCTTCCACATCAGGCCGAAGCAAAGGGCAAGTTCGCCCCGAATTGGCGAGGACCGTTTATTGTGACCAGAGTGTTGTCCAATGGCGCTTTATGTCTGACAGATATTGAAGGAAGATGTATAGACATGGCTATCAATTCTGACGCAGTCAAGAGATATTATGTATGATTTCTTTTGGTTGTAATTATTTATGTTTCTTTGTACTTGGCATTGTATCGGAGAGTAAAATGACGGAGGAAATTTGTTCTTCTATCCAAACACTTTAACCCTTGCTTCCCCTTTTGAGCCTTATTTATTCTTTCATACCCCTCTTTTGGAATCAGCAATAAAAATGAAAAAAATAAAAGAAAATTATAACAAAAAAAACAATGAAAGTAACAAGAAAAACAAAGAAGGTGTGAACTACGTTCGACCTGATTCCTCAAAGAGGATACGTAGGCGCCTCACCGCTCGATCATAGTGTAATAAAAGTCAAAAGATCCCCAAGCAAGAAAACTGGGGCAGAAGTTATGTTTTTAAGTTTTGGGAAAGAAATTTGATTCCAAGAGTTGTAACATTTTACTCATCAAAATTATTTCAAAACTCGTAATACCTTTTCTTTTAAGACATATAGCAAGAATTTCAATCCCCAACTGATGTCCAAAAGACCTCCCGATCAGTATCCGAGAAGTACCAAGTCAGGCGAATGGAAGTCGGGAATAACACTCTGATCCCCAGCGGAAAGAGGATCATAAGCTGAAAAGAATTGATAGCCAAAGAATCCTCAGCAGAGAGAGTCTTATCGGTAACACTCCAATCCCCAATTGAGAAAGATAAAATGAGAGAGTCTTATCGGTGAAAACCTTTACAGGCACCATAACGCGACGAAAATTGAGAGAAATAAAATGAGAGAGTCTTATTGGTGAAAACCTTCACGGGCACCATAAAGCGACGTCAGTTGAGAGAAATGAGAGAGTCTTATTAGTGAAAACCCCTCGAAGGGTACTATGAGACAACAAAGAGTTAAAAGGGGCGACAAGATAAGATCTATGAAAAGGATATGTCGAGGCATAAAGCAGAACAAGTTGTTGGTTCGGCAAAAAAGTTGGGTTACGGGGCCTTTGAAATGCAAAATAAGGTCGTCAGAAAGAATTGATTGATATAAATAGACTAGGTTGTTGAATCCAGAATGCACGACATGATCATTGGGATCGGTTACACCATCCAGATAAGTTCTTTTCCTTTTTCTTCCCCCAGCAGTTGTTCAGAAAGATTTTTCTTTTTCTATCTTTTGAAATCATCATTTTTCATTTATTTTGTTTGATATTTTTCAATAAGTAGTTTTTAGAAGAATTTTCAGAGCTTACTACCAGTTTCCAAGATGATGCAAAGCAAAAATATGGATAGGATAGTCCCAAGATAATACAATGGAACGATAAATACGTTTGTTGCCAGACCAAAATGATGGATTGGTCTAGGATTTCAGGGAAAATATAGAGCCAAGGTGGGAAAACAACATTTGAGAAGTTTGTGGAAAAGGAATCATCAAGAAGGTCGGAAGTTATCGGCTAAGTCGTTGTAAGAGCAGGAGGAATATAAGCCCCTGCATATAACATCACCCCCAGCAAGTTTTGATAGTGTAATGGAACGCAAAGCAGGGAAGGAGAAAGGGAAAAACCATCCCCCAGCAGGAGTTGCACAACCACTTACCACATTTTGACTAACAAATTTTCTTTGACTTGAAGCAGGTGAAGGAAATGGCATTGATGGCAGAAAGGCATGCCACAAGGAAGATTATCAAACTGGGGCAGAAAATTTCCTTTCATTTTGAAAATTTTCTGGAAGTCAGTTATCCACTCGGGGAAGAAAAAAGATAACACCAGTCTTAAGGGAAGTGGACTTTGAACCAGTGTTATCGCCAGCAGTGTGGAAAGAAGGAAAATAACAAGTTTTAATGAAGGAGGTTGTATCCCCAGCGGACACAACAAAAGGATGAAACTTGCGCTCAGGAAAAACAGAAAGCCAGTGTCACCCCCAGCAATTTTCGAAAAAATGAAGCACCAGTTTTGAAGGAATTAAATTTCCCCAGTAGTGTTATCCTCAACAGTGTTATCCCCAACTGATAACATTTTAATCTTGTAGTATTGAGAGAAAATAAAAGTTGAAGAAAGTAGTTTTGAAAAAAAGGAAGAAGAAGGGGAAGAAAAGAGAATCCCCCAACAGTATTAACCCCAACAGGTAAGTAAATAATTTCCCAGTAGGTAAATCAATAATTCCCCATCAATGTTATCCCCAACGGTTGGCAGAAAAATGAAACACCAGTTCTGAGGGAAGTAGTTCTGGAGGAAGATAATTCAAGTTAGAAGGAAAACGGTTCAGGATGCAAGGAGGATGATGGCGTGTATATTTTAAGTTGTTGAAGTTGGGAGCCCACCAATATTACAAGGAAATACATTTCAGTCTTTAAATTTCAAGTGTTGAAGTTGGGAGTCCGCCCATATAATAGAGGAATACATTTCAGTCTTTACGTTTCAAGTGTTGAAGTTGGGAGCCCCCCCATATAACAGAGGAATACATTTCAGTCTTTACGTTTCAAGAGTTGAAGTTGGGAGCCTGCCCATATAACAGAGGAATACATTTCAGTCTTTAAATTTCAAGTGTTGAAGTTGGGAGCCCGCCCAAATAACAGAGGAATACCTTTCAGTCTTTACGTATCAAGTGTTGAAATTGGGAGCCCGCCCGTATAACAGAGGAATACATTTCAGTTTTTAAATTTCAAGTGTTGAAGTTGGGAGCCCGTACATATAACAGAGGAATACATTTCAGTCGTTACATTTTCAAGTTTTGAAGTTGGGAGCCCCCCCATGTAACAGAGGAATACATTTCAGTCTTTAAATTTCAAGTGTTGAAGTTGGGATCCCGCCTATATAACAGAGGAATACATTCCAGTCATTATATTTTCAAGTTTTGAAGTTGGGAGCCCGCCCATATAATAGAGGAATACATTTCAGTCTTTACGTTTCAAGTGTTGAAGTTGGGAGCCCGCCCATATAACAGAGGAATAAATTTCAGTCTTTAAATTTCAAGTGTTGAAGTTGGGAGCCTGCCCATATAACAGAGGAATACATTTCAGTCTTTAGTTTCAAGTGTTGACGTTGGGAGCCCGCCCATATATCAGAGGAATACATTTCAGTCTTTATGTCTCAAGTGTTGACGTTGGGAGCCCGCCCATATAACAGAGGAATACATTTCAATCTTTACATTTTAAGTGTTGACGTTGGGAGCCTGCCCATATAACAGAGGAATACATTTCAGTCTTTACGTTTCAAGTGTTGAAGTTAGGAGACCGCCCATATAAAAGAAGAATACATTTCAGTCTTTACGTTTCAAGTGTTGACGTTGGGAGCCCGCCCATATAATAGAGGAATACATTTCAGTCTTTATGTTTCAAGTGTTGACGTTGGGAGCCCGCCCATATAACAGAGGAATACATTTTAGTCTTTACGTTTCAAGTGTTGACGTTGGGAGCCCGCCCATATAACAGAGGAATACATTTTAATCTTTACGTTTCAAGTGTTGAAGTTGGGAGCTTGCCCATATAACAGAGGAATACATTTTAGTCTTTACGTTTCAAGTGTTGAAGTTGGGAGCCCGCCCATATAACAGAGGAATACATTTCAGTCTTTACGTTTCAAGTGTTGAAGTTGGGAGCCCGCCCATATAACAGAGGAATACATTTCAGTCTTTACGTTTCAAGAGGAGAAGTTGGGAGCCTGCCCATATAACAGAGGAATACATTTCAGTCTTTACGTTTCAAGTGTTGAAGTTGGGAGCCCGCCCATATAATAGAGGAATACATTTCAGTCTTTAAATTTCAAGTGTTGAAGTTGGGAGCCCGGCCATATAACTGAGGAATACATTTTGGTCTTTACGTTTCAAGTGTTCAAGTTGGGAGCCCGCCCATATAACAGAGGAATACATTTCAGTCTTTAAATTTCAAGTTTTGAAGTTGGGAGCCCGCCCATATAACAGAGGAATACATTCCAGTCGTCACATTTTCAAGTATTGAAGTTGGGAGCCCGCCAATATAACAGAGGAATACATTTCAGTCTTTAAATTTCAAGTGTTAAAGTTGGGAGCCCGCCCATATAACAGAGGAATATATTTCAGTCTTTACGTTTCAAGAGTTGAAGTTGGGAGCCCGCCCATATAACAGAGGAATACATTTAAGTCTTTAAATTTCAAGTGTTGAAGTTAGGAGACCACCCATATAACAGAAGAATACATTTCAGTCTTTACGTTTCAAGTGTTGACGTTGGGAGCCCGCCCATATAACAGAGGAATACATTTCAGTCTTTATGTTTCAAGTGTTGACGTTGGGAGCCCGCCCATATAACTGAGGAATACATTTCAGTCTTTACGTTTCAAGTGTTGACGTTGGGAGCCCGCCCATATAACAGAGGAATACATTTTAATCTTTACATTTCAAGTGTTGAAGTTGGGAGCCCGCCCATATAACAGAGGAATACATTTTAGTCTTTACGTTTCAAGTGTTGAAGTTGGGAGCCCGCCCATATAACAGAGGAATACATCTCAGTCGTTAAATTTCAAGTGTTGAAGTTGGGAGCCAGCCCATATAACAGAGGAAAACATTTCAGTCTTTACGTTTCAAGTGTTGAAGTTGAGAGCCAGCCCATATAAAAGAGGAATACATTTCAGTCTTTAAATTTCAAGTGTTGAAGTTGGGAGCCCGCCCATATAACAGAGGAATACATTCCAAACGTTTTATTTTCAAGTTTTGAAGTTGGGAGCCCCTCCATGTAACAGAGGAATACATTGCAGTCTTTAAATTTCAAGTGTTGAAGTTGGGAGCCCGCCTATATAACAGAGGAATACATTCCAGTCATTATATTTTCCAGTTTTGAAGTTGGGAGCCCGCCCATATAATAGAGGAATACATTTCAGTCTTTACGTTTCAAGTGTTGAAGTTGGGAGCCCGCCCATATAACAGAGGAATACATTTCAGCCTTTAAATTTCAAGTGTTGAAGTTGGGAACCCGCCCATATAATAGAGGAATACATGTCAGTCTTTACGTTTCAAGTGTTGACATTGGGAGCCCGCCCATATAACAGAGGAATACATTTCAGTCGTTAAATTTCAAGTGTTGAAGTTGGGAGCCCGCCCATATAACAGAGGAATACATTCCAGTCGTTATATTTTCAATTTTTTAAGTTGGGAGCCCGCCTATATAACAGAGGAATACATTTCTGTCTTTATGTTTCAAGTGTTGAAGTTGGGAGCCTGCCCATATAACAGAGGAATACATTTCAGTTTTTATGTTTCAAGTGTTGAAGTTGGGAGCCCGCCCATATAACAGAGGAATACATTTTAGTCTTTACGTTTCAAGTGTTGACGTTGGGAGCCCGCACATATAACAGAGGAATACATTTCAGTCTTCACGTTTCAAGTGTTGACCTTGGGAGCCCGCCCAGATAACAGAGGAATACATTTCAATCTTTACGTTTCAAGTGTTGAAGTTGGGAGCCCTCCCATATAACAGAGGAATACATTTTAGTCTTTACGTTTCAAGTGTTGAAGTTGGGAGCCCGCCCATATAACAGAGGAATACATTTCAGTCTTTACGTTTCAAGTGTTGACGTTGGGACCCCGCCCATATAACAGAGGAATACATTCCATTCGTTACATTTTCAAGTTTTGAATTGGGAGCCTGCCCATATAACAGTGGAATACATTTCAGTCTTTAAATTTCAAGTGTTGAAGTTGGGAGCCCATTTCAGTCTTTAGGTTTCAAGCGTTGAAGTTGGGAGCCGGCCCATATAACAGAGGAATACATTTAAGTCTTTAAATTTCAAGTGTTGAAGTTGGGAGCCCACCCATATAACAGAGGAATACATTTCAGTCTTTACGTTGCAAGTGTTGAAGTTGGGAGCCCGCCCATATAACAGTGGAATACATTTCAGTCTTTACATTTCAAGTGTTGACGTTGGGAGCCCGCCCATATAACAGAGGAATACATTTCAGTCTTTATGTTTCAAGTGTTGATGTTGGGAGCCTGCCCATATAACAGAGGAATACATTTCAGTCTTTACGTTTTAAGTGTTGACGTTGGGAGCCTGCCCATATAAGAGAGGAATACATTTCAGTCTTTAGGTTTCAAGTGTTGAAGTTTTGAGCCCACCCACATAACAGAGGAATACATTTCAGTCTTTACGTTTCAAGTGTTGAAGTTTGGAGCCCCCCCATATAACAGAGGAATACATTTCAATCTTTACGTTTCAAGTGTTGAAGTTGGGAGCCCGCACATATAATTGAGGAATACAATTTAGTCTTTACGTTTCAAGTGTTGAAGTTGGGAGCCTGCTCATATAACAGAGGAATACATTTCAGTCTTTACGTTTCAAGTGTTGAAGTTGGGAGCCCGCCCATATAACTGAGGAATACATTTCAGTCTTTAAAATTCAAGTGTTGAAGTTGGGAGCCCGCCCATATAACAGAGGAATACATTTTAGTCTTTACGTTTCAAGTGTTGAAGTTGAGAGCCAGCCCATATAACAGAGGAATACATTTCAGTCTTTAAATTTCAAGTGTTGAAGTTGAGAGCCCGTACATATAACAGAGGAATACATTTCAGTCGTTACATTTTCAAGTTTTGAAGTTGGGAGCCCCCCCCATGTAACAGAGGAATACATTTCAGTCTTTAAATTTCAAGTGTTGAAGTTGGGATCCCACCTATATAACAGAGGAATACATTCCAGTCATTATATTTTCAAGTTTTGAAGTTGGGAGCCCGTCCATATAATAGAGGAATACATTTCAGTCTTTACGTTTCAAGTGTTGAAGTTGGGAGCCCGCCCATATAACAGAGGAATACATTTCAGTCTTTAAATTTCAAGTGTTGAAGTTGGGAGCCTGCCCATATAACAGAGGAATACATTTCAGTTTTTAGTTTCAAGTGTTGACGTTGGGAGCCCGCCCATATAACAGAGGAATACATTTCAGTCTTTATGTCTCAAGTGTTGACGTTGGGAGCCCGCCTATATAACAGAGGAATACATTTCAATCTTTAGATTTTAAGTGTTGACGTTGGGAGCCTGCCCATATAACAGAGGAATACATTTTAGTCTTTACATTTCAAGTGTTGAAGTTGGGAGCCCACCCATATAACAGAGGAATACATTTCAGTCTTTACGTTTCAAGTGTTGAAGTTGGGAGCCCACCCATATAACAGAGGAATACATTTCAATCTTTACGTTTCAAGTGTTGAAGTTGGGAGCCCGCGCATGTAATAGAGGAATACATTTTACTCTTTACGTTTCAAGTTTTGAAGTTGGGAACCCGCCCATATAACAGAGGAATACATTTTAGTCTTTACGTTTCAAGTGTTGAAGTTGTGAGCCCGCCCATAAAACAGAGGAATACATTTCAGTCTTTAAATTTCAAGTGTTGAAGTTGGGAGCCCGCCCATATAACAGAAGAATACATTCAGTCTTTACGTTTCAAGTGTTGAAGTTTAGAGCCAGCCCATATAACAGACGAATACATTTCAGTCTTTAAATTTCAAGTGTTGAAGTTGGGAGCCCGCCCATATAACAGAGGAATACATTCCAGTCATTACATTTTCAAGTTTTGAAGTTGGGAGCCCCTCCATGTAACAGAGGAATACATTGCAGTCTTTAAATTTCAAGTGTTGAAGTTGGGAGCCCATCTATATAACAGAGGAATACATTCCAGTCATTATATTTTCATGTTTTGAAGTTGGGAGCCCGCCCATATAACAGAGGAATACATTTCAATCTTTACGTTTCAAGTGTTGAAGTTGAGAGCCCGCCCATATAACAGAGTAATACATTTCGGTCTTTAAATTTCAAGTGTTGAAGTTGGGAGCCCGCCCATATAACAGAGGAATATATTTCAGTCTTTACGTTTGAAGTGTTGAAGTTGAGAGCCAACCTATATAACCGAGGAATACATTTCAGTCTTTAAATTTCAAGTGTTGAAGTTGGGAGCCCGCCCATATAACAGAGGAATACATTCCAGTCGTTACATTTTCAAGTTTTGAAGTTGGGAGCCCCCCATGTAACAGAGGAATACATTCAGTCTTTAAATTTCAAATGTTGAAGTTGGGAGCCCGCCTATATAATAGAGGAATACATTCCAGTCGTTATATTTTCAAGTTTTGAAGTTGGGAGCCCGCCCATATAACTGAGGAATACATTTCAGTCTTTAAATTTCAAGTGTTGAAGTTCGTAGCCCTCCCATATAACAGAGGAATACATTTTAGTCTTTACATTTCAAGTGTTGAAGTTGGGAGCCCGCCCATATAACAGAGAAATACATTTCAGTCTTTCCGTTTCAAGTGTTGAAGTTGAGAGCCAGCCCATATAACAGAGGAATACATTCCAGTCGTTACATTTTCAAGTTTTGAAGTTGGGAGCCCGCCCATATAATAGAGGAATACATTTCAGTCTTTACGTTTCAAGTGTTGAAGTTGAGAGCCAGCCCATATAACAGAGGAATACATTCCAGTCGTTACATTTTCAAGTTTTGAAGTTGGGAGCCCGCCCATATAATAGAGGAATACATTTCAGTCTTTACGTTTCAAGTGTTGAAGTTGAGAGCCAGCCCATATAACAGAGGAATACATTCCAGTCGTTACATTTTCAAGTTTTGAAGTTGGGAGCCCGCCCATATAATAGAGGAATACATTTCAGTCTTTACGTTTCAAGTGTTGAAGTTGAGAGCCAGCCCATATAACAGAGGAATACATTCCAGTCGTTACATTTTCAAGTTTTGAAGTTGGGAGCCCGCCCATATAATAGAGGAATACATTTCAGTCTTTACGTTTCAAGTGTTGAAGTTGAGAGCCAGCCCATATAACAGAGGAATACATTCCAGTCGTTACATTTTCAAGTTTTGAAGTTGGGAGCCCGCCCATATAATAGAGGAATACATTTCAGTCTTTACGTTTCAAGTGTTGAAGTTGAGAGCCAGCCCATATAACAGAGGAATACATTCCAGTCGTTACATTTTCAAGTTTTGAAGTTGGGAGCCCGCCCATATAATAGAGGAATACATTTCAGTCTTTACGTTTCAAGTGTTGAAGTTGAGAGCCAGCCCATATAACAGAGGAATACATTCCAGTCGTTACATTTTCAAGTTTTGAAGTTGGGAGCCCGCCCATATAATAGAGGAATACATTTCAGTCTTTACGTTTCAAGTGTTGAAGTTGAGAGCCAGCCCATATAACAGAGGAATACATTCCAGTCGTTACATTTTCAAGTTTTGAAGTTGGGAGCCCGCCCATATAATAGAGGAATACATTTCAGTCTTTACGTTTCAAGTGTTGAAGTTGAGAGCCAGCCCATATAACAGAGGAATACATTCCAGTCGTTACATTTTCAAGTTTTGAAGTTGGGAGCCCGCCCATATAATAGAGGAATACATTTCAGTCTTTACGTTTCAAGTGTTGAAGTTGAGAGCCAGCCCAT
Source organism: Nicotiana glauca (assembly GCA_026770625.1). Lineage (NCBI taxonomy): Eukaryota > Viridiplantae > Streptophyta > Magnoliopsida > Solanales > Solanaceae > Nicotiana > Nicotiana glauca. The sequence continues at coordinate 78,241 of MU693092.1, forward strand.
ATAACAGAGGAATACATTCCAGTCGTTACATTTTCAAGTTTTGAAGTTGGGAGCCCGCCCATATAATAGAGGAATACATTTCAGTCTTTACGTTTCAAGTGTTGAAGTTGAGAGCCAGCCCATATAACAGAGGAATACATTCCAGTCGTTACATTTTCAAGTTTTGAAGTTGGGAGCCCGCCCATATAATAGAGGAATACATTTCAGTCTTTACGTTTCAAGTGTTGAAGTTGAGAGCCAGCCCATATAACAGAGGAATACATTCCAGTCGTTACATTTTCAAGTTTTGAAGTTGGGAGCCCGCCCATATAATAGAGGAATACATTTCAGTCTTTACGTTTCAAGTGTTGAAGTTGAGAGCCAGCCCATATAACAGAGGAATACATTCCAGTCGTTACATTTTCAAGTTTTGAAGTTGGGAGCCCGCCCATATAATAGAGGAATACATTTCAGTCTTTACGTTTCAAGTGTTGAAGTTGAGAGCCAGCCCATATAACAGAGGAATACATTCCAGTCGTTACATTTTCAAGTTTTGAAGTTGGGAGCCCGCCCATATAATAGAGGAATACATTTCAGTCTTTACGTTTCAAGTGTTGAAGTTGAGAGCCAGCCCATATAACAGAGGAATACATTCCAGTCGTTACATTTTCAAGTTTTGAAGTTGGGAGCCCGCCCATATAATAGAGGAATACATTTCAGTCTTTACGTTTCAAGTGTTGAAGTTGAGAGCCAGCCCATATAACAGAGGAATACATTCCAGTCGTTACATTTTCAAGTTTTGAAGTTGGGAGCCCGCCCATATAATAGAGGAATACATTTCAGTCTTTACGTTTCAAGTGTTGAAGTTGAGAGCCAGCCCATATAACAGAGGAATACATTCCAGTCGTTACATTTTCAAGTTTTGAAGTTGGGAGCCCGCCCATATAATAGAGGAATACATTTCAGTCTTTACGTTTCAAGTGTTGAAGTTGAGAGCCAGCCCATATAACAGAGGAATACATTTCAGTCTTTAAATTTCAAGTGTTGAAGTAGGGAGCCCGCCCATATAACAGAGAAATACATTTCAGTCTTTACGTTTCAAGTGTTGAAGTTGAGAGCCAGCCCATATAACAGAGGAATACATTTCAGTGTTTAAATTTCAAGTGTTGAAGTTGGGAGCCCGCCCATATAACAGAGGAATACATTCCAGTCATTACATTTTCAAATTTTGAAGTTGGGAGTCCGCCTATATAACAGAGTAATACATTTCAGTCTTTAAATTTCAAGTGTTGAAGTTGGGATCCCGCTTATATAACAGAGGAATACATTCCAATCGTCATATTTTCAAGTTTTGAAGTTGGGAGCCCGCCTATATAACAGAGGAATACATTTTAGTCTTTAAATTTCAAGTATTGAAGTTGGGAGCCCGCCTATATAACAGAGGAATACATTCCAGTCGTCATATTTTCAAGTTTTGAAGTTGGGAGCCCGCCCATATAACGGAGGAAAACATTTCAGTCTTTAAATTTCAAGTGTTGAAGTTCGGCGCCCGTCCATATAACAGAGGAATACATTCCAGTCTTTACGCTTCGAGTGTTGAAGTTGGGAGCCCGCCCATATAACAGAGGAATACATTTTAGTCTTTAAATTTAGAGTGTTCAAGTTGGGAGCCCGCATATATAACAGAGGAATAAATTTCAGTCTGTACGTTTCAAGTGTTGAAGTTGGGAGCCCGCCCATATAATAGAGGAATACATTTCAGTCTTTACGTTTCAAGTGTTGACGTTGGGAGCCCGCCGATATAACAGAGGAATACATTTCAGTCTTTATGTTTCAAGTGCTGATGTTGGGAGCCCGCCCATATAACAGCGGAATACATTTCAATCTTTACGTTTCAAGTGTTGAAGTTGGGAGCCCGCCCATATAACAGAGGAATACATTTCAGTCTTTACGTTTCAAGTGTTGAAGTTGGGAGCCCGCCCATATAACAGAGGAATACATTTCAGTCTTTACGTTTCAAGTGTTGAAGTTGGGAGCCCGCCCATATAACACAGGAATACATTTCAGTCTTTACGTTTCAAGTTTTAAAGTTGGGAGCCCGCCCATATAATAGAGGAATACATTTCAGTCTTAACGTTTCAAGTGTTGAAGTTGGGAGTGTGCCCATATATCAGAGGAATATATTTCAGTCTTTAAATTTCAAGTGTTGAAGTTGGGAGCCCGCCTATATAACAAAGGAATACATTTTAGTCTTTACGTTTTTAAGTGTTGAAGCTGGGAGCCCACCCATATAACAGAGGAATACATTTTAGTCTTTAAATTTCAAGTGTTAAGGTTGGGAGCCCGCCCATATAACAGAGGAATACATTCCAGTCGTTACATTTTCAAGTTTTGAAGTTGGGAGCCCGCCCATATAATAGAGGAATACCTTTCAGTCTTTAAATTTCAAGTGTTGAAGTTGGGAGCCCGCCCATATAATAGAGGAATACATTTCAGTCTTTACGTTTCAAGTGTTGAAGTTGGGAGCCCGCCCATATAACAGAGGAATACATTTCAGTCTTTACATTTCAAGTGTTGAAGTTGGGAGCCCGCCCATATAACAGAGGAATACATTTCAGTCTTTACATTTCAAGTGTTGAAGTTGGGAGCCCGCCCATATAACAGAGGAATACATTTCAGTCTTTACATTTCAAGTGTTGAAGTTGGGAGCCCGCCCATATAACAGAGGAATACATTTCAGTCTTTACATTTCAAGTGTTGAAGTTGGGAGCCCGCCCATATAACAGAGGAATACATTTCAGTCTTTACATTTCAAGTGTTGAAGTTGGGAGCCCGCCCATATAACAGAGGAATACATTTCAGTCTTTACATTTCAAGTGTTGAAGTTGGGAGCCCGCCCATATAACAGAGGAATACATTTCAGTCTTTACATTTCAAGTGTTGAAGTTGGGAGCCCGCCCATATAACAGAGGAATACATTTCAGTCTTTACATTTCAAGTGTTGAAGTTGGGAGCCCGCCCATATAACAGAGGAATACATTTCAGTCTTTACATTTCAAGTGTTGAAGTTGGGAGCCCGCCCATATAACAGAGGAATACATTTCAGTCTTTACATTTCAAGTGTTGAAGTTGGGAGCCCGCCCATATAACAGAGGAATACATTTCAGTCTTTACATTTCAAGTGTTGAAGTTGGGAGCCCGCCCATATAACAGAGGAATACATTTCAGTCTTTACATTTCAAGTGTTGAAGTTGGGAGCCCGCCCATATAACAGAGGAATACATTTCAGTCTTTACATTTCAAGTGTTGAAGTTGGGAGCCCGCCCATATAACAGAGGAATACATTTCAGTCTTTACATTTCAAGTGTTGAAGTTGGGAGCCCGCCCATATAACAGAGGAATACATTTCAGTCTTTACATTTCAAGTGTTGAAGTTGGGAGCCCGCCCATATAACAGAGGAATACATTTCGGTCTTTAAATTTCAAGTGTTGAAGTTGGGTGCCCGCCCATATAATTGAGGAATACATTTAAGTCTTTATATTTCAAGTGTTGAAGTTGGGAGCCCGCCCATATAATAGAGGAATATGTTTCAGTCTTTACAATTTCAAGTGTTGAAGTTGGGGGCCCGCCCATATAACAGAGGAATACATTTCAGTCTTTACGTTGCAAGTGTTGAAGTTGGGAGCCCGCCCATATAACAGTGGAATACATTTCAGTCTTTACGTTTCAAGTGTTGACGTTGGGAGCCCTCCCATATAACAGAGGAATACATTTCAGTCTTTATGTTTCAAGTGTTGACGCTGTGAGCCCGCCCATATTACAGAGGAATACATTTCAGTCTTTACGTTTAAGTGTTGACGTTGGGAGCCTGCTCATATAACAGAGGAATACATTTCAGTCTTTGCGTTTCAAGTGTTGAAGTTTTGAGCCCACCCATATAACAGAGGAATACATTTCAGTCTTTACGTTTCAAGTGTTGAAGTTGGGAGCCCCCCCCACCATATAACAGAGGAATACATTTCAATCTTTACGTTTCAAGTGTTGAAGTTGGGAGCCCGCACATATAATAGAGGAATACATATTAGTCTTTATGTTTCAAGTGTTGAAGTTGGGAGCCTGCTCATATAACAGAGGAATACATTTCATTCTTTACGTTTCAAGTGTTGAAGTTGGGAGCCCGCCCATATATCAGAAGAATACATTTCAGTCTTTAAATTTCAAGTGTTAAAGTTGGGAGCCCGCCCATATAACAGAGGAATACATTTTAGTCTTTACGTTTCAAGTGTTGAAGTTAAGAGCCAGCCCATATAACAGAGGAATACATTTCAGTCTTTAAATTTCATGTGTTGAAGTTGGGAGCCCGTACATATAACAGAGGAATACATTCCAGTCGTTAGATTTTCAAGTTTTGAAGTTGGGAGCCCCCCCATGTAACAGAGGAATACATTTCAGTATTTAAATTTCAAGTGTTGAAGTTAGGAGCCCGCCTATATAAAAGAGGAATACATTCCAGTCATTATATTTATCAAGTTTTGAAGTTGGGTGCCCGCCCATATAATAGAGGAATACATTTCAGTCTTTACGTTTCAAGTGTTGAAGTTGGGAGCCCACCCATATAACAGAGGAATACATTTGGGTCTTTAAATTTCAAGTGTTGAAGTTTGGAGCCCGCCCATATAATAGAGGAATACATTTTAGTCTTTACGTTTCAAGTGTTGACGTTGGGATCCCGCCCATATAACAGAGGAATACATTTCAGTCTTTATGTTTCATGTGTTGACGTTGGGAGCCCGCCCATATAACAGAGGAATACATTTCAATCTTTACGTTTTAAGTGTTGACGTTGGGAGCCTGCCCATATAACATAGGAATACATTTCAGTCTTTACATTTCAAGTGTTGAAGTTGGGAGCCCACCCATATAACAGAGGAATACATTTCAGTCTTTACGTTTCAAGTGTTGAAGTTGGGAGCCCACCCATATAGCAGAGGAATACATTTCAATCTTTACGTTTCAAGTGTTGAAGTTCTGAGCCCGCACATATAATAGAGGAATACATTTTAGTCTTTACGTTTCAAGTGTTGAAGTTGGGAACCCGCCCATATAACAAAGGAATACATTTCAGTCTTTACGTTTCAAGTGTTGAAGTTGTGAGCCCGCCCATAAAACAGAGGAATACATTTCAGTCTTTATATTTCAAGTGTTGAAGTTGGGAGCCCGCCCATATAACAGAGGAATACATTTCAGTCTTTACGTTTCAAGTGTTGAAGTTGAGAGCTAGCCTATATAACAGACGAATACATTTCAGTCTTTAAATTTCAAGTGTTGAAGTTGGGAGCCCGCCCATATAACAGAGGAATACATTCCAGTCATTACATTTTCAAGTTTTGAAGCTGGGAGCCCCTCCATGTAACAGAGGAATACATTGCAGTTTTTAAATTTCAAGTGTTGAAGTTGGGAGCCCGTCTATGTAACAGAGGAATACATTCCAGTCATTATATTTTCTAGTATTGAAGTTGGGAGCCCGCCTATATAACAGAGGAATACATTCCATTCGTCATATTTTCAAGTTTTGAAGTTGGGAGCCCGCCCATATAACGGAGGAATACATTTCAGTCTTCAAATTTCAAGTGTTGAAGTTCGGCGCCCGTCCATATAACAGAGGAATACAGTCCAGTCTTTACGTTTCAAGTGTTGAAGTTGGGATCCCGCCCATATAATAGAGGAATACATTTTAGTCTTTAAATTTCAAGTATTGAAGTTGGGAGCCCGCATATATAACAGAGGAATAAATTTCAGTCTATACGTTTCAAGTGTTAAAGTTGGGAGCCCGCCCATATAATAGAGGAATACATTTCAGTCTTTACGTTTCAAGTGTTGACGTTGGGAGCCTGCCCATATAACAGAGGAATACATTTCAGTCTTTATGTTTCAAGTGCTGACGTTGGGAGCCCGCCTATATAACAAAGGAATACATTCCAGTCGTCATATTTTCAAGTTTTGAAGTTGGGAGCCCGCCTATATAATAGAGGAATACATTTCAGTCTTTAAATTTCAAGTATTGAAGTTGGGAGCCTGCCTATATAACAGAGGAATACATTCCAGTCGTCATATTTTCAAGTTTTGAAGTTGGGAGCCCGCCCATATAACGGAGGAATACATTTCAGTCTTTAAATTTCAAGTGTTGAAGTTCGTCGCCCGTCCATATAACAGAGAAATACAGTCCAGTCTTTACGTTTCAAGTGTTGAAGTTGGGAGCCCGCCCATATAACAGAGGAATACATTTTAGTCATTAAATTTAGAGTGTTCAAGTTGGGAGCCCGCATATATAACAGAGGAATAAATTTCAGTCTATACGTTTCAAGTGTTGAAGTTGGGAGCCCGCCCATATAATAGAGGAATACATTTCAGTCTTTACGTTTCAAGTGTTGACGTCGGGAGCCCGCCCATATAACAGAGGAATACATTTCAGTCTTTATGTTTCAAGTGCTGACGTTGGGAGCCCGCCCATATAATAGAGGAATACATTTCAATCTTTACGTTTCAAGTGTTGAAGTTGGGAGCCCGCCCATATAACAGAGGAATACATTTCACTCTTTAGGTTTCAAGTGTTGAAGTTGGGAGCCCGCCCATATAACAGAGGAATACATTTCAGTCTTTACGTTTCAAGTGTTGAAGTTGGGAGCCCGCCCATATAACAGAGGAATACATTTCAGTCTTTACGTTTCAAGTGTTGAAGTTGGGAGCCGGCCCATATAACAGAGGAATACATTTCAGTCTTTACGTTTCAAGTTTTAAAGTTGGAAGCCCGCCCATATAATAGAGGAATACATTTCAGTCTTAACATTTCAAGTGTTGAAGTTGGGAGTGTGCCCATATATCAGAGGAATATATTTCAGTCTTTAAATTTCAAGTGTTGAAGTTGGGAGCCCGCCCATATAACAGAGGAATACATTTCAGTCTTTAAATTTCAAATGTTAAGGTTGGGAGCCCGCCCATATAACAGAGGAACACATTGCAGTCGTTACATTTTCAAGTTTTGAAGTTGGGAGCCCGCCCATATAATAGAGGAATACATTTCAGTCTTTAAATTTCAAGTGTTGAAGTTGGGAGCCCGCCCATATAATTGAGGAATACATTTAAGTCTTTATATTTCAAGTGTTGAAGTTGGGACCCCGCCCATATAATAGAGGAATACGTTTCAGTCTTTACAATTTCAAGTGTTGAAGTTGGGAGCCCGCCCATATAACAAAGGAATACATTGAAGTTTTAAGTCAGTAAAACGGAGGGTTACAACAGATACCCCCAGCATAAATTCAAATTTAGAAATCAGAAGGAAGGCAGTAATGGTCAGTTCAAGCTTCAAAGAAAAATAATTCGAAGCTCACAAGAAGGAAATAAACAGTCCAAGATCGGCAATCAAGAGAGGCCGACGAGTCAAGTCAGAATTGAAGAAACATCAGAGGAAGCAAGTCAACAAGAAAGCAAGGCGACAAGAGCAAGCTTGAATATCTATATTAGATTTTGTAATTCATAGACTAGTTTAGTCTAGCTTCTTATTTTCTGTTTAGCACGGTGTAATAAGGAGGTTGGTAAGCAGTAAAAGCAGCAGCAATAGCAGTAACAGCAAAGCATAGTTCCACGGTAGTCCCAGCTACCAAAACTTCCTGAACTACATTGACCTGATTCCCTTTTAGCCAGGGATATGTAGGAGACCTTTTGAAGCAAAGGTTCGGTCAATTCTTTCAAAAAGTGCTTCGCACAGAGTATTCAAATGGGCAAAAATCGCTCGTATCCGCTCATTTTGTCTTTGCACGAAAACTCTTTGTGTTTATGGGCAAAGTGGGGCAGCTGTGAGCACGTGATTTTTGCCCCATACGAGATACTCTCAAAGAAATCAAAACAAAAATTGTCTGTTTTATTGTGTGCATTTTTGTGAATTTCTCGCGATATTTTAGTAATTGTTTGCATTTGTCTGTGCATGTTTATTTGTTAAATCAATGAATATATATATATATATATATATATATATATTGCATTTGTATCTAGGATTTAATTTTACAATTAGGGGTAATTAAGTTTGTTTTGCAAAAATGAAAAAATCACAAAAAATGTACTTTGCATTTTTATCATTTAAAGGTCTAGCTGTGTGATTTTATTTTAAATTGGTATTTAATTTTGTGTGTTAATTGTTAGTAGAAGTTAATTTGATTTTTTGTAATTTAATCTAGGATTTTAATGTTTTAAATTAGGAATTAAAGAAAAGAAAAGAAATGGAAAATAAAGAGAAAAACGGATTGGGCCGTTTTAATTTGGACCAAAACCAGGCTCAAAGCACCCCTATACCCAGTCCAATTTTGATCCGTCTTAGGGATCAACCAAACGATGCCGTTTTGGCGTCTCAGATCTCAACCATTTATCCATTCGATCCAACGGTCCAGATCACCATTCCCTTAACCCGTTCCATACCCGTCTCGTGTACCCGATTTAAACCTGACCCCCTCAATAAACTAAACGACCTCGTTTGCACACCAAACGACCCCGTATTCAGTTAAGAGGCTTGATCAAGGCTGTTGGATCCCTTTGATCCAACAGTCCATGTTAGTTCCCTGATTTGCAATATAAACTCAAACCTTACCTCGCCACCCAAGCCAAACACCCCACCTTCGTCATCTCTGGGCCATCAGATACCAAATATATCTCTGCCTTTCTCCGTTGCCCTCCGCCCACCAAAAATCACGTCACGGCGGTTCTGGTGGCCCAAATACCTCCACCTTTACACCATCGAACCCCCATGACCTCCCCGTCCCAACCCCCATAACAGCTAACCTCGAATCCCCGTATATCTCTTCGAATTTTAGATCGAAGAACTGATAAAAACACCTAGCTCACTCAAATCACCTGGATTAACACTTTAGCCTCGCATTCACCTCCTCATTCCAAATATCCAAACACCTTCCCTTGAACCTGCCTGGAATCGGTCGAATATTGATTTTGAGCAAAGAACCCTAGCCACCGCCACAAGATCCCCAGTGTCGGCGCCGCCTCTAAACCATCCCACACTCACACCCCATGACCTCTTTGACTCGCCGGCACCAAATCCATCCTTAATCTCTCTCGAATAGGGTCCAAATCTGTCGAATGGTAAATCACAGCCAGGGCGAGCCCTAAGTTTAAAATCCAGCAAGCTGCGAGGACCTTTAGAATACAGTAATGAAAACGCGCGACTAAAGTCCACTTCAGTCCAAAGCAAAGGGACGAGGAATTTCCAGTTTTGGTCCATTTGATTCCAAGGTATTTTTCCAATTCTCCTTTCTTTTTGCTATTTTGTAGTTTTTATTTTAGTTTTTAGTACCTTTCTCCTCCTGTTTCATTTTTTGTTTTGTCCCCATGTTTGAAATGATTAGTTCTCCACAAATGTGTAAATTGCTTAGTCAGTAGTCATTAAATCAAATGGTTTGATCGCTCAAGTATTGTGAATTGTTTGTTTGTTTGTTTGTTGTCATGAATTTGTCGATCTCTTTAATCTTTCCTGGTTGTTTCTTCTACTTGATCTCTAAAAATGTTAGTATGTGTGTTTGGTTTCTCTGATCTTAGCCTATTCTCTTTCAAGCTAATCAGTGTTCAAGATCATCCGTGTTGAATCCGTAACAATTTCCCAAGTTGGTTTCCCATTATTTTTAATCTCATCATGTTTAATATGCTTTGCCTGATGTTAATTTAGAAATGTAATTCGTTTCAAGTGTGGTCAGCCTACGTATCTATATCAAAAATCTGATTTTGTTAGTTCAATAAGGTTTTTGCCCTGTTTCATTGGTCCTATTTTTGATGCCATTTGATCTGAGTTTCTGGCTAGAATTGTTGACTGGCTTGGAGTAGGGAATTGGTTATAGCTGCAGATTGAAAGTGGATTGGGGTAGGACAGTAACCTCAGTTCTCAAGGGTAATTTAGGGAATTAGATTATATAAACAATTGATTAAGGGTTGCTGAATACTTAAAGTCTATTAGTGGACTGAATTGAGACATTCCTAAGTGGATTGAAAAAGTTAAAAAGACAACTAGTAGTGGAGACAACATTTGCTATTTTTAAGGGTTAAAGATAGAATAGTTAATTGTCCACTAAGGCTTAAAATCCGAAAAGGAAAGAGTTGGGAAAGGATATAAAAGAGCTGGAAAATCAGACTAAAGGGGAAGCAGATAGACAGACATAGATAGAAAGAACATTCTGGAAAAAGAGAGAATTGAAAAATACAGAGGTCTTTTTTAGCATAAAAAGAAAGAGAATGGGGACTTCTTGAGATTCTTAGAGCTGGAAAAGAGGGTCCTTCCTCCTTGCTCTTGAAAAAATTAGTTTTGAGAGTTTGAAAGAAAACACAGGTTGATAGATAGAGAGTTATTAAGGCAGTCAATTTTTACCGTTCCATTACCTCAAATTTCAAGCTTTTCAGCTTCCTAAAATTGTTCCTTGAAGGATATTCTAATAGCTATAATCTGAAATATAAAGATTAAAAATCCCAAGAACTTCTTTTAGCTCTTAGATTTTCAGAAGAACCAAACATTGTTTGACTGAATTTCAAAGCCGATTTCTAAGTTTAGTAGTTGATGGGCATTTCCTGGTCTGATTTATGGTATTTGAGCTTCTGAGGTGCTCCTGATTGGTTTTCGAGTGAGTTTGGTTCTCAATTGAGTCGCTTTAGGTTCAGCTATTAGGTGTCGGGTTTTTGTGAAGTATTCCTGGGTTTTGTTGAAGTAATTTTGGTTCAAAATTGGTTTTGCTGATTGTTGGGTTTTATTTTTGGTCGATTTGGTACCTTCCTGGGTTGTTCAATTGTTTGAATCACATTCGATCCTTGCTGGTGTTATCTGCTCCTGCTGTTGTACCGCTGCTGACTTCTCATTCTTCTTGTCTTGTTTTCCAATCCAGGTACATATTTTTTTATCTCAACATCATGTAGAATTTGGCCGAAATGAAATGAAATGGGAGCCTAACTCCCTTGGAAAATTTCAGTAGTTATTGTACCTTCCTTATAATTGTATGTTATGGTTTAAATTGTAATTAGGATTGTTTGTCTAAGCAATTTGAAATGACTGAATCTAAAGCTTGCAATGTTGTATATAACTGGACTATTTTGGACTCAGTTAACCTATGGTTATCTAGCCTTAGCCTTAGTATGGTTAATACGTGCTTAGTTTAGCATCTTATTGGTTTTTAAAAAAAAAATCCGAAATAGTGTAGATTTTGTGTTGATTGTGATTTCAAGTTGAAAAATATATCTCCCACAGCTTTAGAATTGCAATAGTTGGCTAATAAATTGTTAGTGGTTTGCTTCAGTTATTATACAATCAAATAGGAGTAGAGTATGAGTACTTAGTCCATTCACATTAATGAAAAATAATCAAGTACTTAGTCCATTCAGTTGAGAATCATGTGCATAGGCTATTGGTGACTAATTCAATTCACATGTCCATTTTTACCTATTCACTCTCATCAGCATTTAACCAGTAACCAAATAAGCAATGCGACTTAAGCTCTAAGCTAACAAACAATCAGCCTGAGGTAATTTGGATAGGCATTTTGGTAGGATATAATCTAGGCCACCTTTAAACTCTAGCCTGTCCGCAGACCGTTGGGCCTGATTTCAAGATTGCAATGTATAGTCAACAGAATATAAATTTGGGGCCTTGAGTTAGGTTGTGGGTTCAAATTAAAAGGTCTTTCCTTTTGTTTCGGCTCGGACTTGAACTCGAAGCCCGACTTTGTAATATTAAGTGATTAGGGCTTTCTCTTTATTTCTTTTATAGACAAATAATATAGAAAAATCTTAGTATACTTTAGGATGGGCCTTTAAATAATAAATGAGACGAGCCTCGCCACATAAAACACACAATCTGCGGGGCCCTCAATAATTGGTTGAATTAAAATACTTAGATTTCGGGACGGGCTGTTTAGCAAATTTCATGGCCTTCCCCAAAATAATAATACGTTAGTCTCTTTAGGCGCGTCTTTAATAAATTTACCTTCCTAAATTCGGGTGTGCATTTCATGCGACCCAAATCCAAATCCCAAAACGTTGAATAAAATGTGTCGAGGATCCGGGTGCATTTCATGTGACGTGATCCAAAACCATATTTTAAACGACGTTCAATTCCTTAAAAAAATAGTTAAAAGCGGTTAAAAGTTAAAATTTTCACATAAGTTAAAGCATGTTATAAAATAAGATAAATAAGCCAAATATGACCGTTGAGCGACCGTGCTAGAACTACGAAACTCGAGAATGCCTAACACCTTCTCCCGGGTTAATAGAATTCTTTATCCGGATTTCTGGTTCGTAGACTGTAATACGGAGTCAACTTTCTGCTCTATTCGGGATTCAAACCGGTGACTTGGGACACCATAAATCTCTCAAGTGGCGACTCCATTTCTTAATAACAAATCCCGTTTGGATTGTCCTTTAATTGGAAAAACTCCCTTTACCACGTCCTTCGCGTGGTGCGGTAGCGGAAAAAGGAGGTGCGATAGTTGGAATAAGAGTGAGTGACTTGCGAGGATGGTTCCAATGTGTTCAAGATTTTGCAGGAAATAATCGGGTATTTTAAAGTTGCCTGTGTGGTTAGAAACTGTTTTTCCATTGGAAGAGGTTCAGATTTGTGGTATTTCTACGTTAATTATGGGGTTCTATGTATTAGTATCTGGAAGGTAAAGGTAATGAATTTAGATTCACTGGAAGTTCTTCAGAGTAAAGTATTCGGGAATGTGGTATTTCTGGGGATATTCGAGAGATTATTCAGTGGCTTATGGGTCTTAGACAATGTGGTCTTGCGTTTGGGTCTCGTGTAGTGAGCGGAGGTTGAGAGATTGTGGTACTAGAGCAAGAGGGAGCATCAAGTTGAAAATGAATCAGAAAGGATTTAGGTAGATGGGGTAGCTTGATAGTAGACCAAATTGGTATGGTAAGGATATGATCAATTCCTTGTATGTGTTCGAGGTAATGGGTTCTTACAAGTGTTTTGCAGTAATGTTCATGGGCTTTGATTGCTTGCTTAGCTTGGTCTAGTTAGAAGGGTTCGGTCCTGGCAGTTTAATTTGTGCAAACAGAGTTGGGAGAGTTCTTGTTGATTTCTACCGTGGTTGGAGAGGTGCATTTCCTACGAATATGAGAGGCATGGGATGTGTAATAATTAATTCTTCTAGATGGAATCAATGGATATTCTTGACTAGTTGAGTGCATAGATGTCTGTGGCTCGGAAGGGAGATAAAAGTTTTCCTGTTATCCATGGATGGTATGACATATGCGGTATGTTGTGGAGTATCGAGATTTGCGTGTATGAGGTTTCAGTTCAGTTCTGAAAGGAAGTTCCTAAAACTCGTAGGCAGCGGGTAGCCTCAGATGGTTAAGGAAATGGTATTGTTATTCAGAAGTGGTTTGACGAGAGTATAGGTTTCAGAAAAAGGGGCAATGTGATTAAGTTGATGGAACTTTAGTAGTATTGCGGCACTTTCAAGCTGGATCAACTACTGACATGCGAGTTGCTTACATGGCACATGGGAATTTTAGGATATTTTCGTGGAATGACTGGGTACTGGAGGTGCAATATGTATTTGGACGGCGGAACTTGGGATCAGGTATGGTGATTTATGTGCTACACAGAATTGGAGACCGAAAGTTCTCACATTCAGGCTATGTTGTGATTCTAGATCGTGTGTATCAGCACTGTTTAGTGACTGCCGAGATTTGGAGACCCGAGTGGATCTTTCTTTTCTTGTTATGTTATATTTTTGATATGATATTGGGGATTTTTATATTTCGAAGACCTAGATGACAGTTGGGAAGGATTGCCTTTCTTATTTGGGGTTTTGTGACGAGTGTTAGTGCCGAGTCTCCTCATATTGATTCAGTCCCGGTGGTGAGGGACTTCTCGGATGTCACGACCCAAACTGGAGGGCCATGACTAGCACCCGACCATACTTGCCGAGCACCAACGTACATTTTATC
>MU693094.1:0-21550 GCA_026770625.1 Nicotiana glauca
TGGACCGTCGGATTTGTTCGATCAACGGTCCTGATTGAGGGCCTGGAAACGACGTCGTTTCGACGTCTCTGAGACTAGCCTCTTGTGGCTTGGGCCAGACGCTGGTCTGGGCCTGGGTCTGTTTGCAAAATTAGCCACTTTCCCTATTTTCTTACTTAGCCAACACCAATTTACACACACCTTATCAATTTAAAAGAGATGAAAATACACACCTATTAATTAATACACTAATAAACAATGCAAATCATATATTTTAACTTAGAACAAATAACAACAATGCAATAATGCACATATATTTTTGTAATTTTTCTTCTAAATATTTTGTGGTCAATTAACTTAGAAATGCCTGGAACACGTATTTTTGTATTTTAGTTAGTACTAGCAAATAAACACACATACAAGATGCTAAAGAAAAATAACACACAATCTGTTCAAATGCGATAACAAAACTATTTTATTTTATAATTTTTGGGAGTAGTTGTCGTGAGGGCAAAAATCACGTGCTCACAAGCTCAAATAAGAATACAACAATATAGCAATTTAGGACTCAAGGCCTATGACGACCCAAAGGTGCATCACCTATTTTCTTACTTTTTCGTGCTTTAGAGGCCTTGAAAACCTCATTTTACTTGCTTTGATTTGCGTGCGCAGTCCAGGCGCGTAGCCGGAAAGCTTATATGTTAAATTCTGTGAAAATTTACTAAAATATGGTGTTAAAATGATTGAAGTTGACTTTGGTCAAAAATTTTGGATAAACTAACCCGAACCCATGATTCTACAATCCCGGGAGGTCCGTAGAAAAATATGGGACTCGGACGTATGTTTGAAATCGAAATTCGAGGTCCGGAGCCCGAGAAATAAATTTTTAAAAGAAATTATTTTTCTGAAAGTAATATAGAATTTAGAAATGAAAATAGATTAGAAAGTGTTGGTATCAGGACCGTATTTTAGTTCCGGCACCCGATACAGGTCTTATCTTTGATTTAAGACGTTTCTGTTAAATTTGGTTGAAATTGAACGTCATTTGACATGTTTCGGACCTAAAACTCTAAAAATATTAGTTTATAAAGTTTGATGAAAAAGTTATTATTTTGAGGCTTGATTCCTCACTTTTTATGTTAATTTGGCGATTTGATCGCACGGTTAAGTTCGTAGGATGTTATTGAGTTTGTATGTGTGTTTGGTTAGGAGCCCTAAGGGCCCGGGATTGTTTTCAGAGGAGGGAGGGGTGGTTTTGGACTAAGGATGATAACATATTTTCTGCAATTTTTGCACAGGCATTCCCTTCTTCGTGTTTGCAATGCATTTCGTGTCCCCTTCTTCGTGTTCGTAAACCACATCTCGCGTTCGTGTAGCTCCATCTTTCCCTTCATCGCGTTTGCGAACCACATCTCACATTCGCGTAGGCCAATTCTGTGGACCCCTAGTACTTTCCTCTTCGTGTACGCAGTCCTCCTCTCGCGAAAGCAAAGCTTCTTAGCCTCCCTTCTTCGCGAATGCGACTCTCATGTAGCGAACGCGTAGGGCAAAATCGCCGGGTGATTTTTTTAAAAGTTTCAAAAATAGTAGCTAGGGGTTAGTTCAAAAATTCACTCGAGCTCTCTTCTTCCCCAAGCATTAGGAGTCCATTGAAGCCCACATTCATCAAGACCACTTGGGTTAGTAAATCCTCACTCATGTCCATTATTTTCCTTCATTAATTAGTGAGTTTCTAAGCTTAAATCACATAGATTAGGGTGAAAATTGGGGGAATTTGGTAGAGTTAGGGATTTTCAATTTTCTTCAATTTAGACCTCGTTTTGGGGTCGAATTTAAAAAAAATTGTATATTCGGGCTTGTGGAGGAATGGGTGATATGAAATTGGTTCGAACCTCGTGTTTCGACCAAGCGGGCCTGGGGTCGATTTTTGAAATTTTTGGAAGAAAGGTTGGGAATCTATATTTAAGCATTCGGTTTGATTTGTTTAGATATTATTGATATTATTAAATCGTTATTGCATAGATTTGATTGAGTTGGAGCCGAATTCGAGAGGGAAAGCGGTTATTGTGGACTGATTCGGTCGTGAAAGTTTGAGGTAAGTATTTGGTCTAACTTTAGCTTGAGGGAATAGGAGTAGAGTTGTATTTCCTAATTGCTAATTGTCGAGTGTGGTGTATAGGCATGGTAACGAGTATCTATATACACACTGTGTCTAGCATGATCGTGAGTCCCAATATTGTGTTTGTTCGAATTTTATTGTGATTCTTTCATGCCTAGTTGATTCTTTAGAGCGATGGCTCGCATGATAAAGTGAATTATAAAGTGGAAAATGAAAGAAAAAGAAATAGATATTGGTTATTCCCTTGTCGGGACGTTTCTATTGGTTTGTTTATTTTATCCCTTGCCGGGATATTGAGTTCATTGATATTGCTCCCTTTCCGAGACTTAGTTGTGTTATTGTATTCCCTTGCCAGGATTTCTCGCATTAATTGTTACTCCCCTTGCCCCTTATTTTCGGTTGTTGTCTGGGTGAGTATTAGAGAGACTTTATATAAGGATCGGGTTACGCGCCGCAACAAATATAAAAGGTATTGATATGGATCGGGTTGCGAGCCGCAACAATATTGAATGACATGGATCGGGTTGCATGTCGCAACACTACTTTATATATTTGGATCGAGCAGTACTATTATGTGATTGGGTCGGGTGCGCGTCGCAACAAATTATAGATTAATGTGCTTGTTCTGGATATAGGTTTCTGTTGGATGTTCTGCCTTTGAATTTAGACTTCATGTTATGATTGTTGTCTCTCTACAGCATGTTCACCCTCCTTTTATAGATTGCTTATATCCTGTTTATTTTCCCGTAAAATATATATCATAACTGCATAGGTTTATTTGGTAGTCTGGTCTAGCCTCGTCACTATTTCGCTGAGGTTAGGCTAGACACTTACTAGCATATGGGGTCAGTTGCGCTGATGCTACACTCTGTGCATCTTTTTGCATAGATCACGGTGCTGGAGTAGCTTTTGGACAGCAGTAGGAGATTCGGGAGTTGACCTTCAGTCCAGGGACAGTTGAGGTAGCCTTGCTGACGTACGCAGGCCCGGAGTCCCTTTCTATTTTTATTCAGTTTGTTATCTCTTGTACCAAAACAGACAGTTTTATGTTTCATTCAAACCTTGTATTTAGTATTCTCTAGACATTTGTGAGTAATGTGACACCGGTTCTTAGGTAGAGTTGTATTGGATTTCCATTTTGTTTCCAGTAAATTACATTTAAGTCTTCCGCTTTATTATTAAATATTTCACTGTTTTAATATTGTCAATGTTTGCTAAAAGAAGTAATAAGTAATTGGCTTACCTAGCTCCTATCAATAGACACCATCACGATTCCCGAGGATAGGAAATTCGAATCGTGACAAGTTGGTATCAGAGCACTAGGTTGCATAGGTCTCACAACTCACGGACAAACTCGGTAGAGTCTGAAGGATCGGTACGAAGACTTCTATATTTATGCCCAAACGCTACAGAATTAGGAAAAAATTCACTTTTGTTCTTTCTTGTCGTGCGATTCTGTTTCTCAAATACCGATTGTCTTTCTACTCTGTTCTTTCGCGGATGGCGAGAACACTGCTTTCTCTTCTACCGCGTAGTAGCTCGAGCCCCCAGCAGCATCTCCTATTAGGGGAAGAGGGCGAGGCCGAGGCCGTGCCAGAGGGCGAGGCCGAGGCCGTGCCAGAGGCCAAGGCAGTGGAAAAGCTCAGCCCCAAGCAGTAGTCCCAGAAGCGGAGCCTCATACTGATTATGACGAGGAGGTTCCAGCCCCAGTAGCTCTGGTGGGCCTAGCTCAGGTCCTAAAGGGGTTCATAGCCACCCCAATTCTTCGGGACGCTTTGGTCAAATTGGTAGGCCTTATAGAAAGCGTCACTCGAGCGAATTTGCTTCCAGTAGCACCAGCCACTTCTCGGGCTGGAGGCGAAGTTCAGACTCTTGCAATACGTACTCCAAAGCAAGTAGCTCCTCAGGCTCAAGTTCCAGTGGTTCAGCCAGTTGTGGCAGTTCAGCCTTGTATTACGGCTCAGACCGGCGATGGTGTGGCTATGTCCGCCGATGCTCTATGGAGATTGGATCGATTCACCAAGCTCTTCACTACTACATACAGCGGTATTACTTCAGATGATCCACAGGATTTCTTATTTAGCTGCCATGAGGTTCTTCGGACTATAGGTATTGTGGAGACCAATGGGGTCGACTTTTCCACTTTTTGACTATCTGGATCTGCCAAGACTTGGTGGAGGGACTATTGTTTAGCCAGACCAGCAAGGTTGCCATCTTTGGCTAGGGACCAATTTGTAGAGTTGTTTTTGGAGAAGTTTCTCCCAGTTACTCAGCGAGAGGCTCTTCTAGGTAGTTGAGCACCTCCAATAGGGCTCTATGATAGTCACACAGTAAGAGACCCAGTTCATTGATCTAGCTCTCCATGCTATTGTTATACTCCCCATCGAGAGAAAGGGAGAGGGTGCGGAGGTTTATTAATGAGTTGATTCAGCCGATTCATCTTCAGATGGCCATGGGAGCCGGAAGTGAGATCTCATTTCAAGATGCGGCCAATGCGACCCGCAGGATTAAGATGGTTATGCCACAGGGAGACGGTTATCGGTCTGATAAGAGGCCACATCATGTAGGTAGATTCAGTGGTACCTCGTCTGGAGGCAGAGATTTTTATGGTAGAGTCCATCCTCCGATGCCCTTTCAGTCAGCTCTCCAGGTCTCACATGGTACTTCTGGTGGTAGTGGTTCACGGCCGTATTATTCTGATCACCAGCTCCCATCAGTGCACCACCAGCTCCCATCAGTGCACCATCGCTTCGGAGCTTCCGAGGTGGTCATTTAGGTTGATAGGGTCAGTCTTAGGTTCCTCGGCCACTATATTCAAATGGATGCTATGAGTGTGGTGAGCATGGTCACATCAGGGGGCTTGCCCAAAATTGTGGGGTGCTCCGTCGCAGCACCAGGGTTCTCGTCCTATGATTTAGGCACCTAGTATTCCATAGCCCGCCCCACTAGGGGTAGATGTTGAGGTGCTCAAGTTGGAGGTCAAGGTCATAGAGGTGGAGCTCAGGCCACCAGGGGCGGGGGTCAGCCAACAGCATGTCGTCCCACAGAGGCAGTTCAGGGAGGTGGGACCCAGCCCCAGTGTTATGCTGTACTAGCTAGGCCAAAGGCGAAGTCTTCCGATGCAGTCATTATAGGTATTATTCTGGTCTATGATAGAGATGTTTCAGTGCTATTTGACCCTGGGTCTACGTATTCGTATGTGTCGTCCTATTTTGAACCATACTTGGTTATGCCTAGTGATGCCTTGAGTATTCCTACACCGGTGGGTGATTCTATAGTGGTCGACCGAGTTCATCATTCCTATGTTGTGGTGTTTAGGGGTCTTAAGACCCGTGTTGATCTATTGCCTTTAGATATGGTAGATTTCACGTTATATTAGGGATGGATTAGTTGTCCTCGTATCATGCCATTTTGGATTGCCATGCCAAGACCGTGACCTTAGCTTTACTAGATTTGCCCTATTTGGAGTGGAGAGGGACCCCAGTTCATACCACTCGTAGTGTTATTTCATATGTGAAGGCTCGACGTATGGTCGAAAAGGGGTATTTAGCTTATCTGGCATATGTTCGCAATTCTAGTGCATAGGTTCCTTCTATTGATTTTGTTCCTATTGTTCGGGAGTTCCACGAGGTTTTCCCTTCAGACCTGTCGGGTCTGCTGCCCGACAGGGATATCGACTTTTGTATTGATTTGGCTCCGGGCACTCAGCCTATTTCTATTTAGCCGTATCGCATGGCCTTACCAGAGTTGAAAGAGTTAAAGGATCAGTTGTAGGATTTGCTTGATAAGGGTTTTACTAGACTCTGCATTTCGCCTTGGGATGCACCGCTGTTATTTGTGAAGAAAAAGGATCGTTCGATGAGGATGTGGATTGATTACCGGCAATTGAACAAAGTGACGATAAAGAACAAGTAACCACCACCGAGGATTGATGATTTGTTCGACCAGCTTCAGGGTGCAAAGGTGTTTTCAAAGATAGACTTGAGATTTGGCTACCATTAGTTGATAATTAGGACATCTGATGTCCCTAAGACAGCATTTCACACTCAGTATGGGCATTATGAGTTCTTGGTCATGTCATTTGGGTTGACCAATGCCCCAGCAGCATTTATGGAGTTGATGAACCGAGTGTTCAATCCCTATTTGGACTTGTTTGTGATAGTATTTATTGATGATATTCTGATACACTCCCGAAGCCAGGAAGAGCACAAGAAACACCTCAGAGTGGTTCTTCAGACTTTGAAGGATAGTCAGTTATATACTAAGTTCTCAAAGTGTGTGTTCTAGTTGAGTTTGGTTGCATTTCTGGGTCACGTTGTATCAGCAGAGGGTATTCAGGTCTGAAGGTTTTCCCTTCAGACATGCCGGGTATGCTGCCCGATGAGGATATCGACTTTTGTATTGATTTGGCTTCGGGCACTCAGACCATTTCCATTCCGCAATATCGCATGGCCCCGCCAGAGTTGAAAGAGTTAAAGGATCAATTGAAGGATTTGCTTGAGAATGGTTTCATTAGACCCAGAGTTTCGCCTAGGGTGCGCCGGTGTTATTTGTGAACAAAAAGGATGGTTCGATGAAGATGTGCATCGATTAACGACAAGTAAACAAAGTGACGATAAAGAACAAGTAACCACCACCGAGGCCGAGGTTTGACGATTTGTTCGACCAAATTCAGGGTGCAAAGGTGTTTTCAAAGATAGGCTTGAGATTTGGCTATCATCAATTGAGGATTAGGGCATCCGATGTCCCTAAAACAGCATTCCGCACTCGGTATGGCCATTATGAGTTCCTCATCATGTCATTTGGGTTGACCAATGCCCCAACAGCATTTATGGAGTTGATGAACCGGATGTTCAGGCCTTATTTGGGCTTGTTTATGATAGTCCTTATTGACGATATTCTGATATACTCTCGAAGCCAGGAGGAGCACTAGCAGCACCTTAGAGTGGTTCTTCATACTTTGAAGGATAGTTAGTTATATGCTAAGTTCTCAAAGTGTAAGTTCTGGTTGAGTTCGGTTACATTTCTAGGTCACGTTGTATCAGTAAAGGGTATTTAGGTGGACCAGAAGAAGATAGAGGCAGTCAAGAACTGGCCTCGACCAGCTTCAGCTACATAGATTTAGAGTTTCTTGGGGTTAGCAGGCTACTACAGTCAGTTCGTAGAGGGGATCTCGTCTATCGCAGCCCCGATGCCTAGGTTGACCCAGAAGGGTGCCCAGTTCAGATGGTCAGACGAGTGTGAGGCAAGCTTTCAGAAGCTCAAGACAGTTTTGACTACGGCACTGGTATTGGTTTTTCCCATAGGTTCAGGGTCTTATACAATCTATTGTGATGCTTCTCGTATTGGGCTTGGAGCAGTATCGATGCAGGATGGCAGTCATTGCCTATGCTTCGAGGCAGTTGAAGATCTACGAGAACAATTATCTAGTTCATGATCTTGAGTTGGCAGCCATCGTTCATGCTTTGAAGATTCGGAGGCATTATTTATATGGTGTGACGTGTGAGGTGTACACTGATCACAAAAGTCTTCAGTATCTGTTCAAGTAGAATGAGTTGAATTTGAGGCAGAGAAGGTAGTTGGAGTTGTTAAAAGATTATGATGTTACTATCTTGTATCACCCGGGAAAGGCCAATGTGGTGGCCTATGCGTTGAGTAGGAACTCAGCTAGCATGGTGAGTCTTGCTTATATTCTGGTCAGCCAGAGACCGCTTGCTTTGGATGTTCAGGCCTTGGCCAATCGATTTGTGAGGTTGGATATCTCTGAGCCTAGCCGAGTGTTAGCTTACACAGTCGCTCATTTTTCATTATTGGAGCGTATCCTTGATCGACAGTTTGATGATCCCCATTTGTGTGTCCTGTGAGACACGGTGCAGTGTGGAGGTGCCAAGAAGGTGACCTTAGATGGTAATGGTGTTTTGAGATTGCAGGGGCGAGTTTGTGTGCCCAATGTTGATGGGATTCGAGAGTTGATCTTAGCGGAGGCCCATAGTTCCCGATATTCTATTCGCTTGGGCGCCGCGAAGATGTATCAGGATCTGAGGCAGCACTATTGGTGGCATAAAATGAAGAAGGACATAGTTGCATATGTGGTTCGATGTTTGAACTATCAGCAGGTTACATATGAGCTTTAGAGGCCTGGTAGATTGTTTCAGAGGATTGAGGTTCCCGAGTGAAAGTAGGAGAGGATTACAATGGATTTCATTACTAGCCTTCCGATGACTCGGAAGAAGTTTGATGCAGTTTGGGTCATTGTCGATAGGCTGACCAAGTCAGTGCATTTTGTTCCTGTTGCAGCCACCTATTCATCCGAGAGATTAGTTGAGACCTATATCAGGGAGATTGTTCGCCTTCATGGGGTGCTGATATTTATCATTCAGATCGTGGTACGCAGAGTACCTTGCACTTCTGGAAAGCGGTTCAGCGAGAGTTGGGCACCCAGGTTGAGTTGAGTACAACATTCCATCCCCAGACGGACAGTCAGTCTGAGAGGACTATTCAGATTCTATAGGATATGCTTCGAGCCTGTGTTATTGATTTTGGAGGCTCGTGGGACCAGTTTTTGCCTTTAGCAGAGTTCGCCTACAACAACAGCTACAAGTCCAGCATTCAGATGGCTCCATATGAGGTGTTGTATAGTAGGAGATGTCGGTTTCCAGTTTGATGGTTTGAGCCGGGAGAGGCTCGGTTATTGGGTACGGATATGGTTCAAAAGGCCTTGGATAAGGTCTGGATGGTTCAGGATAGGCTTCGTACAGCTCAGTCCAGGCAGAAGAGTTATGCAGACCACAAGGTTCGAGATGTTGCTTTCATAGTTAGTGAGCGAGTATTGCTCCGAGTGTCGCCTATGAAGAGCCTGATGAGATTCAAGAAGAAGGGCAAGCTTAGCCCTAGGTTCATTGGTCCGTTAGAGATTTTTGATTGTGTGGGAGGGGTGGCTTATAGATTTGCCTTACCGCCTAGTTTGCCAGCCGTGCATCCAGTGTTTCATGTGTCTATGCTGCAAAAGTATCATGGCGATACATCCCACATGTTAGATTTCAGCACTGTCCAATTGGACAAGGATCTGTCTTATGAGGAGGAGTTGGTGGCTTTTTAGACCGGCGGGTTCGACGGTTGAGGTCGAAGAATTTTCCTTCAGTGCGTGTTCAGTGGAGAGGTCAGCCTCCTAAGGCATCGACTTGGGAGTTTGAGTCTGATATGCGGAGCCGTTATCCTCATCTATTTTCCGACTCAAATACTTCTTTCTTTTGTCCGTTCGAGGACGAATGATTGTTTTAGAGGTGGAAAATGTGACCATCCAAAGGGTTATCACCTGTTTTCTCCCTTTTTCCATGCTTCCGAGGCCTTGAAAATCTCATTTTTACTTGCCTCAATTTTCGTGCGCAGTCCAGACGCGTAGCCGGAAAGCTTATATGTTAAATTCTGTGAAAAATTGCTAAAATATGGTAGTAAGATGATTAAAGTTGACTTTGGTCAATATTTTGGGTAAACGGACTCAAACCTGTGATTCGATGATCCCAGGAGGTCCATAGAAAAATATAAGACTCGAACCTATGCCAAGAATCGAAATCCGAGGTCCCGAGCTCGAGATATGAACTGTTAAAAGAAATTTTTTTTACATGAAAATGGATTAGAAAGTGTTGGTATCGGGCCCGTATTTTAGCTTTGGCGCTCGATACAGGTCTTTTATGTGATTTAAGATGTTTCTGTGAAATTTGGTTGAAATCGGACATCATTTGATGTGTTTCAAACCTAAAACTCTAAAAATATTAGTTTATGAAGTTTGATGAAAAAGTGATGGTTTTGAGGCTTGATTCCTCGTTTTTATGGTAATTTGGCGATTTGATCGCATGGTTAATTTTGTAGGATGTTGTCGAGTTAGTGTGCGTGTGTTTGGTTAGGAGCCTTGAGGGCTCAGGAGTATTTTCGGAGGTGTTCGGGGTGGTTTTGGACTTAGGATGATAGCAGATTTTTTGCAACTTTTGAATAGGCCTTCTCTTTTTCGCGTTCGCATTCGCGTTCGCGTTCACGTTCGCGGCCTTCAGCTCACATTCGCAATGCCTGTCGTGCCCCCTTTTTCGTGTTCGCGAACCACATCTCGGGTTCGCGTAGCTCCAGATTTCCCTTCTTCGCGTTCGCGAACCACATCTCACGTTCGCGTGGGCCAATTCTGTGGACCTCCAGTACTTTCCTCTTTGCGTTCGCAGTCGTCCTCTCGCGAACGCAACTCTCATGTCACGAACGCATAGGGCAAAATCGCCCGGTGATTTTTTTAAAAGTTTCAGAAACAGTAGCTACGGGTTAGTTCAAAAATTCACTCGAGCTCTCTTCTTCCCCAAGCTTTAGGAGTCCATTAAAACCCCAATTCTTCAAGGCCACTTGGGTTAGTAAATCCCCACTCATGTCCATCATTTTCCTTCATTAATTAGTGAGTTTCTAAGCTTAAATCACATAGATTAGGGTGAAAATTGGGGGAATTGGGTAGAGTTATGGCTTTTCAATTTTCTTCGATTTAGACCTCGTTTTGGGGTTGAATTTGAAAACAAATTGTATATTCGGGCTCGTGGGGGAATGGGTTATATGCAATTGGTTCGAACCTCGTGTTTCGACCAACACGCCCGGGATCGATTTTTGGAATTTTTGAAAAAAGGGTTAGGAATCTATATTTAAACATTAAGTTTGATTTGTTTAGCTATTATTGATATTATTAAGTCATTATTGCATAGATTTGATTGAGTTGGAGCCGAACTCGAGAGGGAAAGCAGTTATTGTGGATTGATTCGGTCGTGGAAGTTTGAGTTAAGTGTTTGGTCTAACTTTGGCTTGAGGAAATAGGAGTAGAGTTGTATTTGCTAATTGCTAATAGTCGAGTGCGGTGTATAGTCATGGTAACGAGTATCTACATATACACTGGCATCTAGCATGATCGTGAGTCCCTATATTATGTTTGTTCGAATTTTGTTGTGATTCTTTCATGCTTAATTGATTCTTTGGAGCCATGGCTCGCATGATAAAGTAAATTATAAAGCGGAAAATGAAAGAAAAAGAAATAGATATTGGTTATTCCCTTGCCGGGACATTTCTATTGGTTTGTTGATTTTTATCCTTTGCCGGGATATTGAGTTCATTGATATTGCTCCCTTGCCGAGACTTAGTTGTGTTATTGTATTCCCTTGCCGGGATTTCTCGATTGATTGATACTCCCCTTGCCCCTTATTTGCAGTTGTTGTCCGGGTCAGTATTAGAGATACTTTATATAAGGATCGGGTTGCGCGCCGCAACAAATATAAAAGGTATTGATATGGATCGAGTTGCGCGCCGCAACAATATTGAATGACATGGATTGGGTTGCACGTCGCAACACTACTATATATATTTGTATCGGGTTGCACGGCGCAACAATACTATTATGTAATTGGATCGGGTTGCGTGTCGCAACAAATTATAGATTAAGTGTGCTTGTTCCGGGTATAGGTTTATGTTGGTTGTTTTGTCTTTGAATTTAGACTTCATGTTATGACTGTTGTCTCCCCGCAGCATGTTCACCCTCATTTTATAAACTGCTTATGCCCTATTTATTTTCCCGCAAAAAACATATATCATAACTACACAGGTTTATCTGGTAGTCTGGTCTAGCCTCGTCACTACTTCGTCGAGGTTAGGCTAGGCACTTACTAGCACATGGGGTTGGTTGTGTTGATGCTACACTTTGTGTATCTTTTTGCACAGATCATGGTGCCGGAGTAGCTTTTGGAAAACAGTAGAAGATTCGGGAGCTAACCTTCAGTCCAAGGACATTCGAGGTAGCCTTGCTGACATCCACAGGCTCAGAGTCCCTTTCTATTTTTATTAAGTTTGTTAATTCTTGTACTGAAACAGACAATTTTATGTTTCATTCAAACCTTGTATTTAGTATTCTCTAGACGTTCGTGAGTACTGTGACACTGGTTCTTAGGTAGAGTTGTATTGGATTTCCATTTTGTTTCCAGTAAATTACATTTAAGTCTTCCGCTTTATTATTAAATGTTTCGCTGTTTTAATATTGTCAATGTTTGCTAAAAGAAGTAATAAGTAATTGGCTTGCCTATCTCCTATCAGTAGGCACCATCACGACTCTCGAGGGTGAAAAATTCGGGTCGTGACAAATTAGTATCAAAACACTAGGTTGCAAAGGTCTCACAACTCACGAACAAACTCGGTAGAGTCTGAGGAATCGGTACGAAGACTTTTGTATTTATGCCCCAGACGCTACAGAGTTAGGAAAAAATTCACTTTTGTTCTTTCTGGTCTTGCGATTCTATTTCTCAAATACTGATTGTCCTTCTACTATGTTCCTTCGCAGATGGCGAGAACACGTGCTTCCTCTTCTACAGCGCAGCAGCCCGAGCCCCCAGCAGCAACTCCTATTAGGGATAGAGGGCGAGATCGAGGCCGTGCCAGAGGCCGAGGAAGGGGCAAAGCTCAGGCCCAAGCACCAGTCGCAGAGGCGAAGCCTCTTACTGAACGAGGAGGTTCCAATCCCAGCAGCTCCGGTAGGCCTAGCTCAGGTCCTAGAGGGGTTCATAGCCACCCCAGTTCTTCAGGACGCTTTGGTCAGATTAGTAGGCCTTATGGAGAGCGCCACTCGAGCGGGTTTGCTCCAGTAACACTAGCCTCTTCTCAGGCTGGAGGCAGAGTTCAGACTCCTGCTACACATACTCCGGAGCAGGTAGCTCCTCAGGCTCAGGTTCCAGTGGTTCAGCCAGCTGTGGCAGTTCAGCCGGGTATTACGACTCGGATCGTCAACGGTGCAGCTATGTCCGCCAATGCTTTGTAGAGATTGGATCGATTCACCAAGCTTTTCACTACTACATACAGCGGTATTTCTTCAGAGGATCCACAGGATTTCCTATTTAGCTACCATGAGGTTCTTCGGACTACAGGTATTGCGGAGACCAATGGGGTCAACTTTGCCACTTTCCGACTATCTGAATCCGCCAAGACTTGGTGGAGGGACTATTGTTTAGCCGAACCAGCAGGGTCGCCATCTCTGGCTTGGGACAAGTTTGCAGAGTTGTTTTTGGAGAAGTTTCTCCTAGTTACTCTGCGATAGGCTCTTCCCAGGCAGTTCGAGCGCCTCCAGCAAGGCTCTATGACAGTCACACAGTACGAGACCTGATTCATTGATCTAACTCGCCATGTTATTGTTATACTCCAACCAAGAGAGAGAGAGAGAGAGAGAGAGAGAGAGAGAGGAGGAGGGTGCAAAGGTTTATTGATGGGTTGATTCAGTCGATTCATCTTCAGATGGCTATGGGAGACGGGAGTGAGATCTCGTTTCAGGAGGCGGCCAATGCGGCCCGCGGGATTGAGATGGCTTTGTCATAAAGAGGTGGTTATGGGTCTGATAAGAGGCCCCATCATGTAGGTAGATTCAGTGGTACATCGTCTGGAGGTAGAGATTCTTATGGTAGAGGCCATCCTCCGAGGCCCTTTCAGTCAACTCTCCAGGTCTCACATGGTACTTCTGGTGGTCGTGGTTTACAGCCGCATTATTTTGATCAGCAGTCTTTCAGTACAACACCAGCTCCCATCAGTGCACCACCGCTTTAGAGCTTCCGAGGTGGTCATTTAGGTCGACAGGGTCAGTCCCAGGTTCCTCAGCTACAGTATTCAGATGGGTGTTATGAGCGTGATGAGCATGGTCATATCAGGAGGTCTTGCCCAAAATTGAGGGGTGTTCCATCGCAGCACCAGGGTTCTCGTCCTATGATTTAGGCACCCGATAGTCCACAACCCACCTCGCCAGCTAGGGGTGGAGGTTGAGGTGCTCGAGGTGGAGCTCAAGCAGTCAGGGGCGGGGGTCAACCAGCAACATGTCGTCCCAAAGAGGCAGTTCAGGGAGGTGGGGCCCAGCCTCGGTGTTATGCTTTACTGCTAGGCCAGAGGCGGACTATTCTGATGTGGTCATTACAGGTACTATTCTGGTCTTTGATAAAGATGATTCAATGTTATTTGACTCTGGGTCTACGTATTCGTATGTGTCGTCCTATTTTGCACCATACTTGGCTATGCCTAGTGATGCCTTCAGTATTCCTATTTATGTATCTACACCAG
The DNA here is from genome assembly GCA_026770625.1 of Nicotiana glauca. Classification (NCBI taxonomy): domain Eukaryota; kingdom Viridiplantae; phylum Streptophyta; class Magnoliopsida; order Solanales; family Solanaceae; genus Nicotiana; species Nicotiana glauca. The sequence goes on from MU693094.1 coordinate 14,198, forward strand.
TGGGTGATTTTATAATGGTCGACTAAGTTCATCGTTCCTGTGTTGTGGTGTTTAAGGGTCTTAAGACCCATGTTAATCTGTTGCTCTTAGATATGGTGGATTTCGACGTTATATTAGGGATGGATTAATTGTCCTCGTATCATGCCATTTTGGATTGTCATGCCAAGACCATGACCTTAGCGGAGAGGAACCCCAGGTCATACCACTCGCAGTGTTATTTCATATGTAAAGGCTCGATGTATGGTCAAGAAGGGGTGTTTAGCTTATGTGGTGTATGTTTGCAATTCCAGCGCATAGGTCCCTTCTATTAATTATGTTCCTATTATTCGGGAGTTCCCCGAGGTTTTCTCTTCAGACATGTCGGGTATGTTGCCCGACGGGGATATCGACTTTTGTATTGATTTGGCTCCGGGCACTCAGCCCATTTCCATTCTGTCGTATCGCGTGGCCCGCCAGAGTTGAAAGAGTTAAAGAATCAGCTGCATGATTTGCTTGAGAAGGGTTTCATTAGACCCCCAGCGTTTCGCCTTGGGGTGCACCGGTGTTATTTGTGAAAAAAAAGGATAGTTCGATGAGGATGTACATTGATTACTGACAATTGAACACAGTGACGATAGAGAACAAGTAACCACAACCGAGGATTGACGATTTGTTCGACCAGCTTCAGGGTGCAAAGGTGTTTTCAAAGATAGACTTGAGATCTGGCTACCATCAGTTGAGGATTAGGGCATCCGATGTCCCTAAGACAGCATTCCGCACTCGGTATGGGCATTATAAGTTCCCTGGTCATGTCATTTGGGTTGATCAATGTCCCATCAGCGTTTATGGAGTTGATGAACCGTGTGTTCAGGCCTTATTTGGACTTGTTTGTGATAGTATTTATTGATGATATTCTGATATACTCCCGAAGTCAGGAGGAGCACGAGCAGCATCTCAAAGTGGTTCTTCAGACTTTGAAGGATAGCCAGTTATATGCTAAGTTCTCAAAGTGTGAGTTCTGATTGAATTCGGTTGCATTTCTTGGTCACGTTGTATCAGTAGAGGATATTCAAGTCTGAATGATTTCCCTTTAGACCTGCCGGGTATGCTGTCCGACAGGGATAACGACTTTTGTATCGATTTGTCTTCGGGCACTCAGCCCATTTCCATTCCGCCGTATCGCATTGCCCTGTCACATCCTTTTTTTTTAAACAAACCTCCACTAAACCCTCTTAAATAAATAAAAGAGATTTTGTAAAAGCTTGAAAAGGATTTTCCAATTAGAATGTGACAAAATTTTGTTCAAAAGAAAATAACTCAGAGTCACCACCTGACTTTGATTTCGGTGTGTCAGGTCACCGTTTTTAAAATAATTTTTTCTTTTAAAATATTTCAGACTCTAAAACCAAGTCCACACCAGAGATTAGGTAAGGGGGTTCATTTGATTCGGGGAGAAGGCGTTAACCACTCGCCAAATGTCGTAACTAGTACGGTTGCATACTTGATCTAATCGGCTTTTAGAATATTCGAAATGAGGTAAAACAAAAAGGAAAAATAAACACACAAGAAGGGCTCGAGTCGTCCCCACCTAATAAAAGTAAAAACAAAACAAAATAAAATAAGTCTTCCTAGCCTATACTATGCCTCCATTGATGTTGCCACGACCTCCGGAGCATACTCTTGAAATAAAATATATACGAATCTCTCGGGCCATTCCCCGTATAAATTTAACTAAGGGAACGTCCTCTCGCCTCGAAAACTAATAAAACTTCCTAATATTGCCTACCCAAGCATGACCCGCCTAAAATATGCTCCTAACGTCAATATGATAAAATAACTTATCCATTGGACATGTATTTATTCCTAAACCCATTTTGCTTTGCCTTTTTACTCTCTAATCCCACGATCAACAAATTAGAATTCTTAATTTGGTTATCATTAGTCTACTAGTCATATTTGTTTGCTAGAGAAATCATAAATCAGTAAACATTCAATATTACGTCATATGCACATAATTAAATGGGCTAAACTAAACCAGAATTCCCTTGGATATCAAAACAAATAAGGAAGAATCACTAAGATAATTAAGAGCAAAGTTCAGAATTAGACCTCACGGGGAGCAAATTTCCAATGGTAACAGCGAAACTTCAAGAAAACTCTACTATTTGCTGCTTACCGGAAAATGAACTACACCGACAACCTCGACGTATCTCAAACAATTCGAACCAAAATATACGGGAGCTCAAATGACGACCAAGAACTTTCAAAAATCGAAATTGAGCTTTTGATTTCGATGAAGACAAAAATGAGTAAAAGAAATCTGATTCAAAGGTCGACGATAATGGAGTTCCGACCAGATCTATCACCTTCACGCAGCTGTAACAGAGAAGAACGACGATGACGGAGAAGGAGCAGCAGCGACGCCAGTTCCGATCTGAGATTTCAAACTGATCGGAGATTTTGAATTTCGCCGCAGTGATCGCACGGAGGAGGAAATTACTGGAGGGCTGTGTGCGTGTGTGCGTGTGTGCGTAGCTGGAGGGTGAATCGATTATTATGAAGAGGAGGAGAAGAAGCAACGACTTTTGCGCCTTGGAAATGGAGGATCTGGCGGCGGCGATGTTTGCTAGTCCGGTGGCTCTGGCTGTTTCTTCTTTAGGGTGGGCTGCTATGGTGTTTTTTGGTTGTCTCCTCCATTGTTGTCTAGTTAGCTCCTAGGTTTTTTTTCTTTTGTTGTAGGTTAAGGTGAAGAAGATGGTCTTACTAGGGTTTATGTTGTAGTAGATGGAAATGGAATTGGGCCAAGTGTAATGGGTTTTAGTAAAAAGAAATGGACTCACACTTTTGGACTTACAAATTTTCTTGTTAGACCAAGACGAGTCCAAAAATGCTACCCACATATTAATTAAACTTAGTAAATAAACAAAATTTGAAAATAAAACTATTTTTGTATTTTTTAATTTATGATAAAAACAATGTAAAAGAGTCAAAAATTAACTGAAATAACTATATTAAGCTTAAATTAAATATTTTGTGCTAAAAATGAGTAAAATTTTGGGGAAGGTCAAAAATCACATGTCTACAACTACCCTTCTTTGACTGGAAATACGAAGTATTTTCAGACAAAAAATAACTATACAAATTTTTTGACCCGACCCTTATTTAAAAAGACCAAAAGCTAAAAGAAAGGAGAATGTGACCGAGCCTTGGTATCTAAGCTGCCTACATATCTTTGGCTATAAAGGAATCAGGCACGTGTAGTTCAGAAGTGATGAGATGATGGAGTATATCGAGGTAGAGAGCCGATCTAGGTGCCATTCAGTCGAGGTTCCGGTCTGCGGTCCTACTATTACATCAAAATCAAAAGATGAAAAAGACTAATTAAGCATGTCAACTATAAGTTACAAAATTCATATCTACAAGTCTTCTGAAGCTTGATTTTGAGTCTTAAATGGTTCTTCTCGCAGACTTTAGATTTGAACCTTGAAGCTCGCTTGTTGCAGGTGCTAGTTCATTCTTCTTAAGCTTTTCAGATCAAAACCGGACATACCATGCTTGTGACTTCAGTCATATCTTGAGCAATCCACCTCTTTTCTCACCTTCTGCATTTTGGATTCACTTCCTTTTTCTTTCTTTTTTCTTTTCTTTTCTTCTTTCTTTTTTCTTCTTTTTTTTTATTTTTCTTTTTTATTCTGGATTGAGATTACTTCTGTCGATTATCTCGGACTGTTGACTCATATTCTTGCCGCGAGCTTCTGCTACTTCTAACTTGAATTGAATTCGAAAATGACTTCCCTTGTTCTCCAGGTAGGTGCCTGCTACTGACTTGAAACTTGAAATAACTCTAAAATGCACTCTAAAATGTCTTCCCTCGTTCTCCATGTGGGTGCCTGCAATCAAAACAACAAAATAAACAATATTTTCTGCCTCAGTTTGTACTAGAAAGAATTGTAAGTTATTAGCAAAACTGTAAATCACCTATGCTATGGATGCAATTATGGGATTAAAACTAAAGACGTGGCTGGGATGTGCGTCTCATGTGAATCAAACCAAGAATAATTGACTAGCAAGTACATCTGCTAAGGATAGAACCTGAATAACCCAAACTAGGAAGTGTGTCTGTTGAGGATGAAACTTGAATGAACCAAAATTAGGAAGTGTGTCTCCTATGGGTAAAACTTGACTAACTCAAAGTAGGAAGTGTGTCTCCTAGGGATGAAACTTGAATAAACCAAAACTAGGAAGCGGATCTACTAGGAATAAAACTTGAATAACTCAAACTAGGAAGTGCGTCTCTTAGGGGTAAAATCACAATTTAGGAAGTGCGTCTCCTAAAATTGTAACTTCAATGACTCAAACTAGGAAGTGCGTCTCCTAGGAATGAAATTAAATAAACCAAACTAGGAAGTGCGTCTCCTAGGGATGAAACTCAATTTAGGAAGTATGTCTCCTAAAATGAAATATAAACTGAAAGCTCCAGACTGGGAAGTGCGTCTCCTAGGGGTAAAACTTCAATTTAGGAAGTGCATCTCCTAAAACATAATATAACCTGAAAGACTCAAGCTGGGAAGTGCGTCTCCTAGGAACAAATTTAATTGACCAAAGTTAGGAAGTGTGTCTCCTAACAAGTATAATCTGAAAGACCCAGACTAGGAAGTGCGTCTCCTAATGGGTAAAAATTCAATGACTTAAACTAGGAAGTGTGTCTCCTAGGAATGAACTTAAATGAACCAAACAAGGAAGTGCGTCTCCTGGGGGTTAAACTCAATTTAGGAAGTGTGTCTCCTAAAAGAAAAATATAACCTGAAAGACCCAGACTAGGAAGTGCATCTTCTAGGGGTGAAATTTCAATTTAGGAAGTGCTCCTAAAACAAAATATACTTAAAAAGCCCAGACTAGGAAGTGCTTCTCCTAGGGGTGATGTGTGATCTTCTCAATAGCCTTTGCGTAAGCAGAATTGGGGCATTACACCTGAAAAATTCAAGCTTTATTGTGAACATAGCCTTTATCCCTGTTTTAGACAAAGAAAACTTGTGAGTTTAAAATACGGTGGTTAGTTTGTGGCCTTGACCTTGAAGGCGGCTGTTTCTGCACTTGCAAAGATAACTTTGATTTCAACTTGGATGACCTTGCCTGTTATCGACTACTTGGCTAGCTAAGAAATGAGTGTCTTTCCAATCACCAAGCCCAACATCTTAGCCACTGGGTTGCATATCAAAATTACTAAGACCTTCACCAATTTCCATCACATTGACCTTAGCAAATAGCTTTTGGGTCCCTTTTACTAACTCGTTCTTAAGATTAACCTCTCGAACCGAGACTGATAGCGCTGAAAATTTTGCTGTATGTGGCCCTCCAAGGGATTCAGAAGAGTTCTCATATTACTTTTCCACACAAGTCATGTCCACCATATGCGTCTCACTATGAACATGCAATGGACTTTGGCTAGTATCTGCTGCATTTGGATTTTGCAAGGTAATACCATTTGTATCAATAAGCTCCTGGATTGCTCTTTTCAGATGCCAACACTTTTCTATGTGTTAGAGCAATGTGCACACCTTCGATAAAAATCAAAATTCTTTGGAAAGTGTTTCGGCATTTTTATCTGAATCAGCTTCAACATGTCCAATTGACTCAGCCTTTGGAACAAACTGGCATATGATTCTCCAATAGGAGTGAAAGAATTTTCTCTTTGCTGATGCCTTCTCATTTTGTACTCCAACCTTAGTTGGAACCTCTTTCAGGTAGGGAGTTGATGTGCTTGTAGATGTGAGGAAGACATTTGTAGAGGCGGTGCAAGCCGTTGCGGATTTTGTCAGTGTGGAGCATATGGCGATGCATTGTGGATAGAGAACTGGTGAGGTGAGGTATGACTTTGGGGATTTTGTAGAGGAAAGTAGCATTGGGGAGGATTATTTGGAGTGCGGGGATATTCATGGGGTCGGTATTGAGGCTGAAAGCATTTAGTAGGAATGCCCACTGGATCATGTTGTTGGCTGGTATTGTCAACATTTTTTCTATCGATTGGAGGACTGATCCCAGCAACTTGTTCGTTCCATATGAACCAAAATTTCCTAAAACTTTCCTTGGATCTCTTTCCTTGGGCATCGGGGACTTTGAACACAGTCTCGCTAGAGGAACGAGGAAGAGTAGCTGGTGGAGCATGGAAAATTTGGGAGGAAGTGCAAGGATAATAGTGGTAAGGGGTAAAGCCTGGTGCATGTTGAAGAGAAAGGCCAACGGTAGTAGGAACCTGGGCTGGGAGAGCGGCGGAATAGTTACAGGGTTTTCTGTGTAGTTAGTAGGGAATGAAGGTGGAGGATGCCCCCGATCCAAGATTAATACATTTCTGCCATCTGCTGTTTCAACCTTTGGACCTCCTCCTTCAATTCAGAATCCGACTTCTCAAGCTCCCTCGACGGGTCAACGACTCATGTGTCCAAGTCTTTGTTAGCCATGGGTACTTTGCTCTTTTGAACTTGTGTTGTACAGACAAATCACCAAAGTACCATAATGTCGCACCCTGTTCTTGGGGGGTGAGACCAGCACCCGGTACCTTACTCGATCGAGCACCAACTTACGACTAAGGGATTCTGAATATATGATGTCATACTTTTGGCCATGGGCCATATTGCAAGACGACAGCGAATGCTAACTAAATAACAATATAAAACTTAGCAGACAAGGCCGTCATATTTACTACAGCTGACAAACTAACCAAATATACATATAAGGCCCTGAAAGCCTAACATAGTACACTAACTGACAAGATATGTATGTATGTGTGTGTATATATATATATATATATATATATATATATATATATATACACACACACACACACACACACACACACATAAGGCTTTAGACCCGGAAACTCCGAAAGGCATGGAGCTTATCGATTAAGCTGAACTCAGGCAACACTTATTGAAGAGGTCTACTCGTCTGTCTGTTTTGACATGCACGCATGAAATGCAGCGTCCCCAGAAAAGGACGTTAGTACGAAATAATGTACTGAGTATGTAAGGCAATATACTGAAAGCTAAAACTGAACTGATAATATAATAATTGCAAGTAGCTGGAAGTCAAAGATAATCTGAAGATATGCTTGCCTGCTGATACTGACTCAATTCTCTCAATATAATAAGTAAATTAGCTGTTCAGCTCTATAAGGCGCGGTATATATATATAGCTGCTCTGCCATAGTAGGCTCGCTCATAAGTGCTCGGTCATACTAGGCTCTGTGTCTCGACCAAATGGGCTCGCTAATAAGTGCTCGGTCACAGTAAGATCGATATATATATATATATATATATATATATATATATATATATATATATATATATATATATATATATATATATATATATATAG
>MU693094.1:22254-34007 GCA_026770625.1 Nicotiana glauca
AGAGAGAGAGAGAGAGAGAGAGAGAGAGAGAGAGAGCTGCTATATCATAGTAGGCTCGCTCATAAGCGTTCAGCCATACTAGACTTTGTATTTCGGCCAACTGGGCTTGCTAATAAGAGCTCGGCCACAGTAGACTCGGTATATAACTTACCATATGATCAGAGGTTGCCCAATAGGGGCCTGCCCATCGATTATAGCTCGATGATAATGAAAATCTGCATATATGTAACTGCTCTGCTCTCTTGTCTGGAAGAAGGAAATACTCAACTAAATATAAAATTCTGCTAAGGAGACTATTATAACTTACAACTCTAGAAAAATATATGCAATTTGCGAGACTATCAAAATATATGTAAATTTCGGGATATGAATGTAATGACAAAATCATGACAAATGAAAGAATAGCTTAGCCTTAACATACCTGGAATAGGGAAAACTCCGTATAATATTCCGTTGAAAAACTTTCGTTGATTGAACGAAATTTTGCTTTTGATTCTTCGAACTTTCGAACGAATTTGTTTCTGACTTTAAGATGCTTTTCTTGAAACGAGAACTAAGCTTCTGATTCTAAACTTTTCTTGGAATGAGAATTAAGCTTCTGCTCCTAACTTTACTAATATATATGATTGATAACTCTATATTTGATTTGCTTTCCATTTTGAAGGAAAAGTGCACATGGTTCCTTATCAGAGACTTGGTAAGTCTTTATGACTTTGTCTCTTATCTTATATGTAATTAAGGTTTTGCTCCTAGATGGCCACGTAAGAAAATGTGACCCTTAGTCACTTCTTTCTTATGTGGTCAACTGCCACGTTTCAATTGTGATAATTATAAATTTTTATCCACTTATTAGTTAATGGAATAATATTTCGTTACCCGGTAATTAATTTATTACCTGCATAATTTAAGAATTATCATAAATTATTTAAAATTTTATTTATTTTCAAAATACTTCATATATACTTTATACATTTTACTACCGTGGTCATATGCTACCTTGTATGGTACTAGTTTATAATTATTGGGTATTATTGCTCGACTCGTAATTTATTCCAAATTGGTCACTTTCAACGAAACTCGTTTCCTTTAATCTGTGTGCCCCTTTATCCTTCATAACACTTATTTATCGCTTGTTATAAATAGTGTAAGTATGTTAACATCAAGATGATCTCATCCCCGAGTCTACGTCGATTAACTGAAAACGAAATTTTAACATACAATACCTCAGGGTGCAATGTCGTTGTAACTTAATACTGCAAAATGTGACATCATCATAATGTAATAATGTGGTACATGACATCTCACTTTCAGGCTCTCATTAATTTATTTATGGCATATTTTCATGTACGAAAATATGGGGTGTAACACATAAACTAACCACCTTGTGTTATGATAACAATGAAAGTAACAACGAGGAGCAAAATAAAGCTAACATGTTAGCTTTAGGGCATTTATCAGATAGAATATCACATTGCGTGTCATGCCCTAGCAACAATTACGGTTCTAGAATGGCTTCAAAGGTACAAAGGTCATATGACATCATTCCAATTTCACTCTTCTTGATCCAATTCCTCTTCATTTTTTCTCTTTAACGCTCCTTGGTTTTTCATTTTCTTTCTTCCCTTTTCTTTTGATTACCACTCTTTCCTTTCCAGTCATTTCTTAAATCCGACAATTTCAATCTCTTTTTTCCTTTTTTTTAAAAAAATAATTCGATCGAATCCTTTGTAGGTTGCCTGCGTATCATGCTTATGAATCAGATCAAGCGTAGTTTTGGAAAAAATAATTGACAGAATAAATTAAGAAACAAAAATCTTTTTGTGATTTTTCATTTACAATTTTTTGGTTTTTCAAATACAAAATGGGAAATAATATAACAACAACAATTACAAGCAAGCAACAAGAACAACCACCCAGTATAATCCCAGAAGTGGGGTCTGGGGAAAGTAGTATGTACGCAGACCTTACCCCTACCCTAAGGTGGAGAGGCTGTTTCCAATAGACCCTCGGCATCCTTCCCTCCAAGAACTCCCCACCTTGCTCTTGGGGTAATTCGAACTCACAACCTTTTGGTTGGAAGTGGAGGGTGCTTACTATCAGAGCCCTATGTGGATTGCCTAAGACTTACAAGGAAGCCCAAACCCTATGTGGATTGCCTACATATCCCGCCCCGAAAGACGAGAATTAGGTTCTCATAGTTCGGGAAGATCGGACATGGAATAAAGTTTTAAAAATGAAATGCAACTAGTTTGGAAGAACTATTTTTTTGTCTTTTTGAGAAATGATAGAAAATGTAAAATATTTTTGGATTTTCTTTTTCCTTTTTTTTTCTGAAATTTTGAAAAATAATGGAGAAGTGTAAAATCTTTTTGGATTTTCTATTTTCATTTTTTTTTTATTTTTGGAAAACGATGAAAAGTGTAAAATCTTTTTGGATTTTCTATTTTTAATTTTTTTAATTTTTGAAAAACTATGAAAGAAAAATATGAGTGGGCCCTACTTGCTTCATTTTTCACCCTTCTTTCCCAAGCATCGGTCCGCCAAATGACCTTTTTACCCTCAAATATGCAACATGTATCACATTGAATGATTGAATATCTTTTTTGGGCCACGGGCCCATTTTTGACAAAATATGATAGGCTTCCTACAAAGGGACACGGTGCCTGGGACCGAGCCCTACTAGGTGTAGATGACATGATGCAAACAAAAATGACCTAAAGGCTAACCTAAGTTTAGGGTTCACTAACAAGGCAATTAGGGGCGGCACATGGTCGATGGCGGCTGCTCTAGCTGTCCGCCCACTCCACGCTCCCACGCCACCCCCTAAAGATACAGGTGAATCACAAAAAGGCCATGTACGTTCAAACTTACTCCGGAAGAATTGTTGCAGAAAGAAGACCCGGGGTAATACAAATGATAACAATTTATGAAGCAGTAATACATAAAGAAAAAACCTGCAAACAAATAAGTAGCTAGCAAATAATAAAAATGCATAAACAAAATTAAAATCAAATAAAGCAAACAAAACACATAAAAACCTAAATCTAATATCCTAAGAGCCAACAAAATCAAATACTAGCTCGAACCTGCAATTCCCCAGCAGAGTCACCAGAGATGTCATACCTCCTTTTTTTTAAACAAACTTCCACTAAACCCTCTTAAATAGATAAAAGAGATTTTCTAAAACCTTGAAAATGGTTTTCCAATTAGAACGTGACAAAATTTTGTTCAAAAGAAAATAACTCAAAGTCGCCACCTGACTTTGATTTCGGTGTGCCAGGCCACCGTTTTTAAAATAATTTTTTCTTTTAAAATATTTTAGAATCTAAAACCAAGTCCACACTAGAGATTTAGGTAAGGGGGTTGATTTGACTCGGGGAGAAGGTATTAGGCACTCCCAAGTCCCGTAACTAGTACGGTTGCATACTTGATCTAATCCGCTTTTAGAGTATTCGAATTGAGGTAAAACAAAAACGGAAAAATAAACACACAAGAAGCCTCGAGGTCGTCCCCACCTAATAAAAGAAAAAACAAAACAAAATAAAATAAGTCTTCCTAGCCTATACTACACCTCCATTGATGTTGCCATCGCCTCTATTTACATTCACTTCGGTGCATACCCCTGAAATAAAATATATACAAAGCTCTCGGGGCATTCCTCGGATAAATTTAACTAAGGGAACGGCCTCTAGCCTCGAAAACAAATAAAACGTGCTAATATTGCTTACTCAAATGTGGCCGGCCTAAAACATGCTCCTATCATCAATATGATAAAATAACTTAACCAATGGACATGTATTTATTCCTAAACCCATTTTTCTTTGCCTTTTTACTCTCTAATCCCACGATCAACTAATTAGAATTCTTAATTTGGTTATCATTAGTCTTCTAGGCATATTTGTTTGCTAGAGAAATCATAAAGCAGTAAACATTCAATATAGCTACGTGATATGCACATAATTAAATGGGCTAAACTAAACCAGAATTCCCTTCGATATCAAAACAAATGAGGAAGAATCACTAAGGTAGTAAGTTAATTAAGAGCAAAGTTTAGAATTAGACCTCATAGGGAGCAAATTTCCGATGGTGACAGCAAAATTTCAAGAAAATTCTACTGTTTGCTGCTGACCGGAAAATGAACTACACCGACAACCTCGACGTATCTCAAACAATTCGAACCAAAATATACGGGAGCTCAAATGACGACCAAGAACTTTCAAAAATCGAAATTGAGCTTTTGATTTCGATGAAGACGAAAATGAGTAAAAGAAATCTGATTCAAAGGTCGACGATAATGGAGTTCCGACCAAATCTATGACCTTCACGCAGCTGTAACAGAGAAGAACGAGGATGACAGAGAAGGAGCAGCAATAACACCAGTTCAGATCTAAGATTTCAAACTGATCGGAGATTTTGAATTCCGCCGCAGTGATTGCATGGAGGAGGAGATGACTGGAGGGCTGTGTGTGCGCGCATGGCTGGAGGGTGAATCGATTATTATGAAGAGGAGAAGAAGAAGCAGTGACTTTTGCATCTTGGAAATGGAGGATCTGGCGGCAGCGATGTTTGGTGGTCCGGTGGCGCTGGCTGTTTCTTCGTTAGGGTGGGTTGCTATGGTGTTTTTTGGTTTTCTCCTCCATTGTTGTCTAGTTAGCTCTCTAGTTTTTTTTTGTAGGTTAAGGTGAAGAAGAAGATGGTCTTACTAGTTTTTTTTGTCTTCCGCACTCGGTATGAGCATTATGAGTTCCTGGTCATGTCATTTGGGTTGACCAATACGCCATCAACGTTTATGGAGTTGATGAACCGAGTGTTCAAGCCTTATTTGGACCAGTTTGTGATAGTCTTTATTGATGATGTTATGATATACTCCCGAAGCCAGGAGGAGCACGAGCAGCACATCAGTTATATGCTCAGTTCTCAAAGTGTGAGTTCTAGTTGAGTTCGGTTGCATTTTTTGGTCACGTTGTATCAGCAGAGGGTATTCAGGTGGACCAGAAGAAGATAAAGGCAGTCAAGAACTGGCCTCGACCAGTTTCAGCTACAGAGATTCAGAGTTTCTTAGGGTTAGCAGGCTACTACCGTTGGTTCATTGAGGGGTTCTCGTCTATTGCAACCCCGGTGACCAGGTTGACCCAGAAGGGTGCCCAGTTCAGATGGTCAGACGAGTGTGAGGCGAGCTTTCAGAAGCTCAAGACAGCTCTGACTAAGGCACCGATATTGGTTTTATCCACAGGTTCAGGGCCTTATACAGTCTATTGTGATGTTTCCCATATTGGGCTTGGTGTAGTATTTATGCATGACAGCAGAGTCATTACATATACTTCGAGGAAGTTGAAGATCCACGAAAAGAATTGTCCGGTTCATGATCTTGAGTTGGCTACCATCGTTCATGCTTTGACGATTTGGAGGCATTATCTATATGGTGTGACGTGTGAGGTGTACACTTATCACAAGAGTCTTCAGTATCTGTTCAAGCAGAAGGAGTTGAATTTGAGGCAGAGAAGGTGGTTGGAGTTGTTGAAAGATTATGATGTTACTATCTTGTATCACCCAGGAAAGACCAATGTGGTGGCCGATGCATTGAGTAGAGAGAATGTCAGTATGGGTAGTCTTGCTTATATTCCGATCAGCTAGAGACTGCTTGCTTTAGATGTTCAGGCCTTGGCCAATTGTCTTGTGAGGTTGGTATTTCTGAGCTTAGCAGAGTGTTAGCTTGCACGGTTGCTCGTTCTTCATTATTAGAGCGTATCCGTGATCGACAGTTTGATGATCCCCAGAGACCATTATTAGAGTGTGTCCTGAGAGACACGATGCAGCGTGGAGGTTCCAAGAAGGTGACCTTAGATAATGATGGTGTTTTAAGATTGCAGGGGCGAGTTTGTGTGCCCAATGTTAATGGGATTCGAGAGTTGATCTTAGTGGAGGCCTATAGTTCCCGGTATTCTATTCACCCGGGCGCTGCGAAGATGTATCAGGATCTGAGGAAGCACTATTGGTGGCGTAGAATGAAGAAAGATATAGTTGCATATGTGGCTCGATGTATAAACTGTCAGCATGTTAAGTATGAGCATCAGATGGCCGATGGATTATTTCAGAGGATTGAGCTTCCCGAGTGAAAGTGGGAGAGGATTACCATGGATTTCGTTACTGGCCTTCTGATGACTCGGAAGAAGTTTGATGCAGTTTGGGTCATTGTTGATAGGCTAACCAAGTCAGCGCATTTTGGTTCCTGTTGCAGCCACCTATTCATCCGAAAGATTAGCTGAGATCTTTATTAGGGAGATTGTTCGCCTTCATGGGGTGCCGATATCTATCATTTCATATCGTGATACGTAGTTTACCTCATACTTCTGGAAATATGTTTAGCGAGAATTGGGCACCCAGGTTGAGTTGCGTACAACATTCCATCCCCAGATGGACGGTCGTCCGAGAGGACTATTCAGATTCTAGAGGATATGCTTCGAGCATGTGTCATTGATTTTGGAGGCTCGTGGGACCAATTTTTCCCTTTAGCAGCATTCGCCTACAATAACAGCTACCAGTCCAGCATTCAAGTAACTTCTGCATAAAGGCAATGCTGCTAAAGGCAAAAATTGGTCCCACGAGCCTCCAAAATCAATGACACAGGCTCGAAGCATATCCTCTAGAATCTGAATAGTCCTCTCGGACGACCGTCCATCTGGGGATGGAATGTTGTACTCAACTCAACCTGGGTGCCCAATTCTCGCTAAACATCTTTCCATGTTGTACTCATCTTCTATCTCGTTCAAGTAGCTTCGGGAGTGCACACTTATATCTCACAAGTAACTTCTGCATATGTGCAATACCTGTAAAAGAGAACAAACTCAGTTATTTATTGAGTTAGTAATTAGAGTTTGATCGAGACTCCATTGTTTATCCTTAGACGATTTTGAGTCCTTGACCAATACAAACTCCAAACCTTATCCTAGATTAGGATTGTGTTCTCTTCTCATAAGGAGACTGTTCTCCTTATCCCAAATGCAATCTTTTTGATCAGTTCAGAAGATATTGCAGCTTGATCTTTAAGGCATATCTTCCTCACGTGCATTTCATATGCAATGGTTGATATATATTGGGTCACACCAAATGGACCAGGTCCATCACTGAGTTCATTTGTCAATCTTCAAAACTTCAACTGAACTTGGGCTAACAAATTCCCCTTTTTTGATAATGACAACTCTGTGCTTTTACTGATCAGAAAGCCTGCGGAACTCAGCTGAAATATCAACACTTAAAATTTTAACTTATCATTAAGGGCTTTTGGCATTATCAAAATATTGCATAAATAATGTGAATCCTAGAATATCAATTATTACTCATGGCCACTAGGGCAACTGCAAGTGAAAGCATTCTTTAGTTAATAAAAAATCAATTTTGAGGAGCTAGAGGGTTGGGTTTGTACTATATTAAGCATCGTTTGGAGCATCCCTTTACTCTTTATTTTTCCTTTGCAAGTTCATCTGTTAACCCATTCCTCTCTTCTTCCAGTTCTACAACTTGAGCTTGAAGCCTTGCAATCTTAGCATCCTTTGTCCCAATCTCCTGAACCAAGGCTCTGACCTTGATATTCACTAGAGTTTTACTGATGAACCAGGTTCAACAGGTCCTACACAGAGGAGATAATCACAGGCTTGGAGAGTCTTGATGCTAAAGTGCTCTTTGCTGGAAGCCATTTCCCATTTCTTCAAGGGAACATTCAGCTTTTCCAGCACAGATATCAGAATAAACCCATAATGTATGGCATGAGCCTTTGAACTATTGAGCACCCTGTCTAGCAGCTTAACAATGAAAGCAGACTAGTTAATTTGCTTTCCTTCCAGCAAGCATTGCATGAGGACCAGGTCCATGTAGTTTGATGTATGCCTCCTCTCCTGTCTAGGCAGTAGGCATTTGTTCACAAATTCAAAGAGCACTTTATGCTTTGGCCTCATCTCACTCTTTTGAACAGCCCTTGCCTCAGGCACCTCCTCAGCATCTTTAGTGTCATAAAATTTCCTAGTGATTTGGAGTTCAGTAGGCAGACCATCCAGACAAGGCCACCTTTTTCTTGTGTAATCATCATAACCCTCACTTGGAATGTTCAAAATGTTGCCCAACTCAAGTGTATCAAATTTCACCTTTAACCCCTTCACTATACTGGTTACCAACCCATTCTTCACAGTCCCATTAGCCATAAATTCAACAGGCTCTTTTCTGGCCAATCTTCCATCCATCTGAAGGACCATGTCCTTCCATCCTTGAGCCTCTAGTGAAGTCAACAATCTTATCATGCCTGGCTGCTTTAGGTCTTTGAGCAATCTACCCTTCAGAATTTTTCTTTTGCCAAAAATGGCAAACCTATCTTGTTCCTGTTCTTATTCTTCTTCTCTTTCTTCTTCACTCCACTCTTCATCCTCTTATTCAGTTATTTCTACTTGTTTACCTTACACATCTGACCTAGTTCTCTTGGCCAAAGAGGGTTCAGCAAGTACAGACTTGGAGGGCTTCTTTGCAAAAGACATGGTTCCCTTTGATTTAGCAATGGAAACTTCCACAGTCGTACCCCTCTCTTGATGGACTAGTTCTATCTCTTCTTCCTTCACTTCTACAGTAGCTTCATAACTTTCAACAAATTTTACTTTTCCCTTTTCTTTCTTCTTTTTCTTGCTCTCCTCTAGTGTCTTTTGCAGTTCTACTTCACTTTGCCTAACCCTACTTCTTATGGCTCTACCCCTAGGTGCAGTAGACTTAGGTGATGAAACTTTACTCTTCTTAGTTGGTTTGGACGCAACAGAGGTCCTTTGTGAAGAGGCCTTGCATTTCTTTAGGTCATAATTAGCCCTAACTTTCTTCAGCAAGTCTGCCAAATCTCCTCTAAAGATGAACTAGGTTCATCTGGTTGTTCACTCGGGTTTACCAGTCCCTCAGCAGATTCACCTGACCCACTTCCCCTTGACTTCATGCCTCCTTCTTCTCCACTACCACATATAGCTAAAACTTTCCCCTTCTTTTTCTTTCTCATTTTACTAGATTCAGCCCCTTCAACATTTTAACAGACCCTACCAGAACAAACCCATTATCTTCCTTTTCAACTATATCAGAGAATAATGAACTAGGGTTTACCTCTCCTGGGGTCTTTTTGACTCTTGTCATTGTCAGAATGTCACGACCCAATTCCCAAACCCGGTCGTGATGGCGCCTCTCGTGAAGACGAGGCCAGCCAGACCATTTCAGAACACCACTTAAAGCAGTTAATCAGTTATATAACAATTCGAATATGAATTAATGATACTAATAAATATAAATACAACCCTATACAACCCGATCGGGGTGTCACAAGTCACGAACATTTAGGAGGGTTTTTATTACAAATTCAAAGTCTATAATACATAGAGTAAAATTTGGAAATCAAGAAGAAGAAGAAACTCGGTGCCGCGAACGTCGGCGGTCACCTTGCTTATCTATGATAGCAATACCTTCAATCCGCTATTAACCCTCTACCGGGTGAACAGTACCTGTAACTGCACGCGCGGTGCAGTGAGTAAAGTGAGTACTTCCAACTCAATGGTAATAAGAGCGAATAATATCTGAGCGATAAGAAAACATGTATGAACACTCCAAAACGCTATAAAAGACAGTACAGCCCTTTGAAAAAAAATAGTAAAACTGTAATGCTGTGTAAGTCTTTTAAAAAATCTCAAGCTCAGTTAAATATCTCTTTTGAAAATATGCCCTTTTCAACAGTTGCAAAAATAATTTCAACAAGTAGGAAATAATAAGAAATTTGTCCCTCGGGCTCAGTATCAATCTCTCAGTACAGTATCAGCCCCGCGGGCTCGCTCCCAACATACAAACTACAATATCAGCCTCTCAGGCTCACTCCCAACTCACAAAGTACGACATCAGCCTCTCGGGCTCAGTACTCCTTAACATGTAACACCAGGGTATCTGGTCAACAAGGTAAGTAATAGCATGTATGCCAATGATATGTGAGTGCTAAAAATCATGCCACGTAGTACAAACAGGAATGAATGCATGAAGGCAATGCAATGCACATGACTGTTGCGGCGTGCAGCCCAATCCATTTGGGTACCCTGCGCTCACTGGGGGTGTATACAGACTCCGGAGGGGCTCCTACAGCCCAAGCGCTATAATACTGCGGTGTGCAGTCCGATCCACATAATATATCACTGCGGCATACAGTCCGATCCATATAATATACTATTGCGACGTGCAGACTAAATGCCAAGTCCTCCAATTTACTCTAAGTCTTCGCATTACACCCTACGCGAACGTGCTGAAGAAAAGTTCTGCAACACCTCACAGCAAAATCTGATCTCTTCAAAAACCAAAAAGAGTCCGTTTGATCACCCGGAATCACCCCGAGGCCCCCGGGACCTCAACTAGTAGCACATACATGATCTAATACTTCATTCAAACTTGTTCCAATCATCAAAACACCATCGTTAACATAAAAATCATCAAATTTCACCAAATCAAAGCCTAAGTTCTTCAAGAACTTCCGAAATGCACTTTCGATCAAAAACTCAACCAAACGATGTCCGAATGACTTGAAAATTTGCAGACATATCCAAAATCACCTAATGAAGCTATATCAACTCTCGGAATTCCATTCTGACCCTCGGATCAAAATCCCACCTATCAACCGGAATTTGCCAAAATTCAACTTCGCCAATTCAAGCCTAATTCTACATAAAGCCTTCCAAATCTCTTATAGGCCCGACAACACAACATGGCTGAAATTACCCAATCAAGTCTAGCCCATAATTCAAATAACTACTTTTTCACTTCTAAAACCATCAATACGATCAAACCACGCACCTATACTTTGAATAGTCTCGAACTAGCTGTAATAACCCACAATCTCATCGTCAAACTAAATCACATGATATACCACATAATCCACACCTACAATGATAACTTCTATTCACATCAGCTATCCGCAAGAACCATATACCGATAGAAACCTCTTATTAGCTAAAGCCCCATTCCAACACTTCATATCCTATCAATGATAATGAAACACACAGCAACCCGTAACCATTTCTCAGATCAACCATTCATGACACCACTTCCTCTTTTGACTAATACCACAACAAATTTCCGAATCATACTCAAAATCAGAACATCACGTCAATATTCAGAATAAACTTGAACCTCGATATTATTCTTCCAACAAGATGTAACCAAATCTGTTCGCATTTATTAATGACTCCAATGTTCACCTCAAATTCAACGCACCACTGGTGATATAACACCTCATCACATGCCTAAGCCACAACTTGCATAATCCACGCACCAATGATGGGCGATCTGAACATACTCAAATCATGACAAATGACTCAAACAAAAGAGCTGTAACTCAAACTCCTCAGTACCTTCACAATACAAGGCTGGGACCCCATCCCACATCATAGAAATAGAATACCTATATCTACCCCGAAGGGTCTAATCTCCACGTAGCCTCGCTACAATGCGCGATCTTAACCAAACACTGTTACACATGAAGTACCTCAAGTCGCTATATTCAAAATAGATAGCCAGGCACAGATTGATGTCTGAAACCAAGCAATCCATCACACCAGCGGTGAAGTAAGTAATATACACCATTCAATCCTAGAAGGACATAAGCGATTCGCCATTCGTCGAGCAACACCCTGTGAGCACGTAATTTTTGCCCTATAAGAGAAATACTCCCAAAAATTCAAAATAAAACAATTTTAGTTTGCTTG
>MU693098.1:11771-26150 GCA_026770625.1 Nicotiana glauca
ACTTTGGTGTATTTTTCCATTGCAATTACATGGCCTTTTATAGGCATAAAAAGTAAAGATGATTGACATAAAATAGGAAATTTAATCTTTCAATTATTCACAACATGGGCATCCAATGTAGTATCCAATGTAGCATCCAATGTAGTATCCAATGTACAAATTATTCATAACACCAAGAACTCCTTCATCAATTCAAGAAATGTAGTGGCAAGACTAGTAGTATGTTAATCAAGATTGACGTAGAAAAAGCATTTGGTAAACTGGAGTGCTCCTCTATTTACAAAACTCTTCTTTATTTTAAATTTCCTACCAAAATTTTGAAATTAATTATGTCTTGCATAACAACTTCCTATATGACAGTTTTGATAAATGAAGCCAAAACAAACTTCTGTTATTTAAGTAGGGGAATTAGGCAAGGAGAATCTATGTCTCCGTATATATTCATATTAGGTATGGAGATGTTATCCGGGTACATAAACCACCAAGTCTACATTAGGAAACAGGACCCCATTAACTTAAGTTATAAATTTCCAACCTTGTCACACTTATTTTTCGTAGATGACCTAGTTCTAATAGGGAAAGCAAATGATAAAATATGCTTCACAATAAGCTTTGGACTTGACTATTTCTGTGAAATCTCTGGACAAACAATCAATTGCAAAAAATCTAGAATCATTTTCTCAAAGAACTGTAACATCATCACTACTACCGATATATCCTCTTACCTAGGCATTAAAAGTCATAAATCATTGGAAGATATCTAGAATTCCCAATAATCAATGGTAATCCTAATCATAAAGATTATCAAATTATCATATATAACATGCGAGCAAAACTTTTATGTTGGAAAACTAATTGCTTAAATTTAAGCTGGTACAGAAATACTAATATCATCATGTAACAACCCACCGGCCGTTTTGAGCTTTTGCGCTTTGATCGCCAGTTCTCGGGCATGACTTGCCCCGTATGATGTATTAGGACTGATGTAGGTTGTTGATTTTAGTTTTTACGGAAATCGGTATGAATTTGAAAGAACAGTCTCAGTTGAAAGCTTAAAATTTGAAAGGTTTGATCAAGATTTGACTTGTTTGTCTATGATCTCGGATCGGAAATTTTATGATTTGGTTAGTCCCGTTAGGTAATTTGGAACTTAGGAGCGTGATAGGAATGCATTTTGGAAGTCCGTGGAAGGTTTAGGCTTGAATTGGCGAAATTAAGATTTCAGCGTTTTCCGGTTGATAGGTGAGATTTTGATATAGAGGTCGGAATGAAATTCTAGAAGTTGAAGTAGTTTTGTTATGTCATTTGGGATGTGTGTGCAAAATTTTAGATCATTCGGACGTGGTTTGGTTGAGTTTTTGATCAAAAGTGTATTTCGGAAGATTTTAGAAACTTAAGCTTGAAGCCGATGTGTTTTGGGTGATTTGGTGTTGTTTGGGATAATTTGAAGGTTCGTACAAGTTTGAATAAGGTATTAGAATATGTTTGTTCTTTTGGTTGAGGTCCCGAGGGCCTCGGGGTAATTTTAGAATGATTTCGGAGAGATTGAAATTTTGTTGCAACAACTAATATTGCTGCTTCTGGTATTTTTGCATATGCGGTTAGGGGACCGCAAATGCGATGCCACAAAAGCGAGCGATTTATCATAGAAGCGAAAGAGAAGCAGATATGCAGAGACCCCAGAAGCGGTAGAGTGACCGCATCTGCATTGCCGCAGATGCGGGAAGTTTAGCCACAGAAGTGGATTCGAGAGGTATGTCAGGGACCGCCAATGCGATTGTGGGGGCCGCATCTGCGGAATCGCAAATGTGGAAGAATGATCGCAGATGCAGATATGGCAAGTTTTAGTAATTTCCTCTTAATAACCGCAAAAGCGGTACCGCAGAAGCGATTGGTGAGGCGCAGATGCGAAAATGTCTGGCAGACCATATATGTTATTTCATTTCGCGATGTTTGGGTTATTTCACTATTGTTGCCTTCGACCTTGGAGCTTTTTGGGCGATTTTGAGGAGAGAAATCAAGAGACTTCGTTAAGGTAAGGAATTTTGGACCTAAAACTCCATTCTATGATTGTATTTCATGAATTTAGGGCTGTAATTGAAGGAATTAAAGGGCAAAAATGGAGGATTATGGCTTGAGTTTAAGAGGCCTTTAAATGGGGATTTGAGGGGTCATTTGGACTCCGATTTTAGTATTTTTGATATGTATGAACTCATGAGGAGATAAAGAATCTATTGAGGTGAAAAGTTTCTGAGTTTCGATAAGTGAGCCTAGGGCTCGGGTTTTGATAATTTCGGGATTTGTGCCCATTATTGATTATTTTCGCTTGGGTTTTGTTCCCTTAGCATATTGAGATGTATCCACTCTGATTTTGGATAGATTCGACGCGCATGGAAGTCGATTTGTGGGGCAAAGGCATTGCAAGCTAGAGAATTTGCCAGTTCGAGGTGAGTAATGATTGTAAATGATATTTTGAGGGTTTGAAACCCCGTATTTGCATATCATAGTGCTATATTGAGGTGACTTGCACGCCGGATAGCGAGCGTGGGGTAGAGCACCGCTGGGGATTACGACTTGGTCCCTCCCGATTGATGAATATACTGCATATTTGACTGAAATTTATCTGTTATCATCATTATTTGGGCTGATTGCCATATTTGGGCTTCGTGCCGGTTATTTGAACCCTCCGGAGATTATTGTTGATATTTCCTCACTGTTTTGATTTTATACTTGAACTCAGTCATGTATTTTCCTTTAAGACTCAGCCAAGTTTATTTTGCTTTAACACTTGAAATAATATTTCTAATAATATTTGGGTTGAGCATCATGTTTTACTGTTGCCCTAGTGGCTTACGTGATTTTGACTGAGTGAAGCCGAGGGTCTGTATTGTGAGGATCCCTTTGGCTCGGGTTGTACGCCGCAGTAGTGAGATGCTGATTTGATATGAGGCCGAGGACCTAGACTTGATGCCGTGAGATGACTTGATATTGTGCTTGGGCCGTAAGGGGCCCCTCCCGGAATTTGCACAACCCCAGTGAGCGCCGTCGACGATAAATGGATAAGGCTGCACGCCACAGCGATATGTGGATCGGGCTGCACGTCGCAACGGTACTGGTACTATTTGATGTGTTTACCTTATTTTATTTGTCTGCCATTATCTGTTGTTTGTGTTATTTCTTACTATATTTACCTGATATTCTAGCATTATCTGATAACTGAGTATTGTGTCCGAGGGGTGGAAATTCTATGCTTATCTGCACTATTTATTTTGCATTCATTTGTGTAACCGCTGAAAAAGTCATTTTCAAAAGAGGTTTAAACTGCGCTAAGATGTTTCTCTAATTATTTCACAGCTTCACTGATTTCTAAAAAGGGTTTACACTGCTTCTATACAGCATGATGATTTGTCATACGTGATTTCTTACCGGTCAGTTATTACTTACCTTTATTACTCACTGAGTTGGAGTACTCACTTTACTCCCTGCACCCATTGTGTAGATGCAGGTATTTATTCACTTGGTAGCGGGTTTGGCTGATCAGTGTCAGAGATATAAGAGTTTAACGAGGATACTTTCAGCGTTCGCAACATCGTTTTTCTCCCTTTGTTAATTTTTCTAGATTCGTGTACTTTTAGCCCTTGTGGTTGTACTTATAGTCTAATAGATGCTCGTGACTTGTGACACCCCGATTAGAGCTGTGTTGGGTTATATTATCGCTAATTAATATTATTAAGTCATATTTAAGCTGTTTATTCATGTTTAATTATCTTTGAAAAGACGAATTGGGTCAGTTGGTTGGCCTCGTCTTCAAGAGGGGTGCCATCACGATCAGTGTATGGTTTGGGTCGTGACATATCAAACCTATCAAGCCAACCAGCCTACTTCATGCAGTATACCCAATTAACCTCCAAAACCCTGAAAACTATTGATCAAATACAAAGAAACTTCTTATGGGATTCTAATGATACTAAACAGAAATTACATTTTATTAGTTGGGATGTTGTCACAAAGAAAAAGGAACAAGGTGGGCTGGGTTTAAAGAAATCAAGATCTTAGAATGAAGCCCTTCTAGCCAGCTTAGCACGGAGACTAACCAACAACCCGCTGAATCTTTGGGCAAGTATTCTAATCAAAAAATACACAAGTCACTTCAAATATAAAACCTCTTTCTTCTGGAAAAGCATTGTTAAAGGGTGGTCAATATGTCAATATGGTATAGCATGGTCTATACATAAATTTTTTTTACTAAATATATAAAAAAAAAATAAGTGCATCCCTAATTCTAATAACCTTAGAAGCTATGTGAAAGGCCCCCTAAACAAGCAAGAGTCTACCCTCATAATTAGAAATATTATTACCAACAACAAGTGAATCTAAGTAAAATCTCTTTTAACATTGCAGCTGAAATACACCAAAAAGTTACTTCTATCTTTTTGTCCCTAGACAGTACTAACGATACCCTCGTATGGGACATTAATAATGAGGGATCCTTCACTACTACATCTTTTTATGATTTGATTGACAAGGCACTTCCCACTACAATGAACTATAACTGGATATGAAAACTTCAGTGCCCTAATAAAATCAAATATTTCATCTGGATTTACTACCACAATAAGTTACCATGTAGAAGCTACCTAGCTCGAATAGGTATTAATATTAATGACCTATGCACAATTTGTCGCAATAAGACTGAGGATATTGTTCATATTTTTTTTAAGTGTATTGTCGCTCAAAATCTTTGGGAACAACTAGGTATAAACACTAAAAACCATCACCCAAAAAAGCATAACTGACTACTATACCTTCGCGAGATGAACCCATCTTTATCCAACAAACACCTCTCATGAAAAACCTATTTCCATTAGTTATATGGAATATATGGTTAAATAGGAACAATGACAATATCAATAATATGTCCAATAATATATCTTTAAAATGGGTCATGAACTAAGCCACTCAGTATAAACTACTCACGGAGTAAGAGACGAACTTAGATAGGAAGATTACCATTAAATTTCACTGGACACTACCTCGTAAAGGATGTTACAAATTAAATATAGACGGGGCCGTCAAAGAAGGTTACACAAATGGTGGTATAGGAGGTGTTTTTAGGAACCTAGATAGAGATTGGATTTTAGGATTCCAAATAAAAGCCTACTCAAGAGCATCCGTCCACACGAAACTCCAAGCCCTCTATCAAGGGCTACTCATTGCTCAGGAGATGAAATTATATCCCTTGGAAGTAAAAACGGATGCCACACAGGTAATTGCTTATATTAATGACGGTTGTGTAACTTGCAACTCTACCATTAAATCGTGCAGGTGGTTAATATCCGGAATAGGCATGGTGGTGATCTAGCATAACTTTTGATAAGGCAATGACGTGGCACATCTCTTGGCAAAGCATGCAACGAACCTTACTGTTTCCAATAGAATGTGTCTTTTGTCTATTCTTCCACCCTATGTCATGGCTAGGATGCTGGCGAACAAGGGAGAAAATGCTTATGTTAAAACTATCTCTATTAATGCTTGTAGATCTCTAGCTAGTTAAAGTAGGTAATCAGCATGCAATGCATAAATTGTCATCCTTTCGAGTTTCGTATTGATCCCAGGATCATAAATACTGTATGCTTTAACTTTTATAAAATAAAATTGTCCAGTTTATAGAAAAAAACTCATAAAATTTGTCAGCACTTGAAATCAACTACTAACGAGGGTATTCATATGGACCTCAAAAAGCGAGGATTGAGAAATAAAGCATAACTCTACAAAATATCAATCGACGAGTGTAACGACCCGGCCGATCATTTTTGGAATTTACGCCCCGATCCCCTATTAACTATTTTTTCCAAGTTTATTTTTGCTATTTTGAATTGCAAAGATGTTTGGTTTTAAATTTTGGAGAGTTTTGGAACACTTAGTCCCTAACTTAGAGCTTAAGCCTTAGAAATTTGACCACAGTCGGAATAGTGTGAAGACGGCCTCAGAATGGAAATTTGATGGTTCCGTTAGCTCCATTAGGTAATTTCGGTCTTAGGGGCGTGATCGAATTGTGTTTTGGAGGTCCGTAGCTAATTTAGGCTTGAAATGCCGAAAGTTGAAGTTTTTTAAAGTTTCCGATTCGATAGTGAGATTTTGATCCGAGAGTCGGAATAGAATTCTGAGAGTTGCAGTAGTTCCATTATGTCATTTGGGATGTGTGTGCAAAATTTCAGATCATTCGGACGAGTTTATAGACTTTTTGATCGAAAACGTGTTTTAGAGTTTTTGGAATTTTTAGGCTTGAATTGGCGTAATTTGCGATTTTAGATTTATTTAATGTGATTTGAGGTTTCGACTAAGCTCGTATGATATTTTAGGACTGGTTGAAATATTTTGTTGAGGCCCCGAGGGCCTTGGGTGGATTTCAGAAGGTCAACAGATTGATTTAGACACGAAAAATAAAGCTGCTGTAATTTTTTCATAGCACTGTGAACAATAACCATAAACAGTACACGTGGACAATAACATGGGTGAATAGTACAAATGAAATTCTGGATAGAATGCAAATTCTGAAAATGGGACTTCGTCCCATTTATCAATTTTCACCAAATTGGAGCTCGAGGAGATGCGATTTTCGGGAGATTTTCAGAGAAAACAACGGGGTAAGTATTCTTAACTTAATTTTGGTTAGATAACTCAAATCTATTACAATTTTTGGCATTAAATCCGTGAATTTAGTTGGAAAAGTTTAGAAAACCCTCTCGGATAGATTTGATGATTTGAGGGTCGAAATGTTATGGGATTTGGATAATTTTGGTATGGTTAGACTCGTGAGAGTGCGAGGTTTCTGGAAATATAAATTTTACCCGATTCCGAGACGTGGGCCCGAGGAGCATTTTGGTCATTTCACATAATTTCGCTATTAGTATAGAACTTAATTGTGGAATCAGTTACTTGAAGTATTATTTACAATATGCAATTTAATTGAATATATTCGGGCCATTTGGAGTTGGATATTCGTGGAAAAAGCGTGGTTTCGGGTTGACTTGCACTTGTTCGAGGTAAGTGGCTTGTCTAACCTTGTGTGGGGGACTCTCCCCTTGGGATTGGTATTGTGGTAATTGAAATGCCATGTACGTGAGATGACGAGCACGTACTTGTGCTAATTGTTGAAAATCCTATTTTCATTAAAAATAGCCTTAAATTGTATTTTATTTCCTTTCTTGTTTGTACTACTTGGAATTTAAGTCTGCTGTTAATTTAGGAAAGCATGCCTAATTGACTTAATTGATTTACATGCTCAACATGCCTTATTTAGATTTTGTGCGGCAGGCTAGGCTAGACTATTTGTTTGCCTTATTGTGAAGTTTATATTTTTCGGAGTATTTTTCTGATTTTTGTTG
This sequence comes from Nicotiana glauca, assembly GCA_026770625.1. Lineage (NCBI taxonomy): Eukaryota > Viridiplantae > Streptophyta > Magnoliopsida > Solanales > Solanaceae > Nicotiana > Nicotiana glauca. The sequence continues at coordinate 19,160 of MU693098.1, forward strand.
TGTATTTACATTGGGACTCCGGATGTGGGATTCCGGGAGCTCCCCCCTTATTTGTTTACTTTGGGACTATATGTTAGATTCCCAGGAGATTCCCCTGTACATTTATATTTGGGTCTACGGGTTAGATTCTCGAGAGATCCCCTTACATATTTATATTTGGGACTACGGGTTAGATTCCCGGGAGATCCCCCTGCACATTTATATTTGGGACTACGAATTAGATTCCCGGGATATCCCCCTGCATATTTATATTTGGGACTACGGGTTAGATTCTCGGGAGATCCCCCTATACATTGATAGTTGGACTACGGGACGGTATCCGGGGAGATCTACTGGATAGATGAAAAGAAAATGGGACTCGGGACGGTATCCTGGAGATCCTCGGTTGGTATTATTGGTACTGAATTATATTTCCTCCAGTGTTTACATTGTTTTGTGAACTTATTATTGTTCTGTTTACACTGTGTTATCTTATTGTTGTTCGCACTGACTTATACTGCTCATTTCCACACTATTGGATTATATCTTGTGTTTTATCTCAGTAGGGCCCTCACATTCCTCGTTACTACCCAACCGAGGTTAGGCTTGTCACTTACTGAGTACCGTTGTGGTGTACTCACCCCTTTCTTGCGTATGTTTATGTGCAGATCCATGTACCTCTACTCAGACTTATCATTCTTGAGGCGAGGCGATTCTACGAGACTTCGAGGTATATCTGCCGCGTCCACAGACCAAGGAGTCTCTTTCTATTCCTGTTTTTAGTATTTGGCCCTTCTGTACTTCTGTTCTTGTTAGACATTCTGGAGATTAGAGCTATCTAGTACTTTCTTAGCTTGTGGATCCATGAGTTTTTGGGTTTTGGGATAGTGTATCAGCATTTTAAAGTTGTGTTTATATGCCAAACGACATTTACATATTGTTCCATTTAGTTATTTTTGACTTTTGTCTATTTAAATTCTGCAAGTTAGATTATTTCCGCATTGTTAGACTTACCTAGTCATAGGGACTAGGTGTCGTTACGATGGTTCACGGAGGGCGAACTGGGTGTAATGACTCAGCCGGTCGATTTTAGAATTTACACCCCGATCCCCTATTAACTGCTTCCCCTAAGTTCATTTCTGCTATTTTGGTTTGTCGGGATGTTTGGTGTTGGGTTTCGGAGAGCTTTGGGACACTTAGTCCCTAAATGAGAGATTAAGTGTTGGAAAGTGGTTTGTAGTCAGAAAAGTGTCAAGACGGCCTCAGAATGGAAATCTGATGGTTCTGTTAGCTCCGTTAGGTGATTTCGGGGTTGAGTGCATGTTCGGAATGCATTTTAGAAGTCAGTAGCTCATTTAGGCTTGAAATGCCGAAGTTTGAATTTTTGAAGTGTCCGGTCCGATAGGGAGTTTTTGATCCGAGGGTTAGAATGGAATTCCAGAAGTTGCAGTAGCTCCGTCATGTCATTTGGGATATGTGTACAAAATTTCAGGTCTTTCGGACGTGTTTTGGTAAGGTTTTTTATCAAAAGCGTGTTTTGATGAAATTTGAAGTTCTTAGGCTCAAATCCTTGATTAAATCGAGTTTTCGGCGTTGTTTTAGGTTGTTTAAGGATTGGTGCAAGTTTATATGATGTTATGGGGCATGTCCATAGGTTTGGTTGAAGTCCCGAGGGCCTCGGGTGTATTTCAGATGCTCAACGGGCCATTTCCTCCTATTTTTGAACTACTGTTGCTGCTTCCAGTATGCCTCTATCGCGTCTCGAGCTGCCCTTCGCGTTCGCGAAGGCTTATTTTGACCACCTGGAATTTTTCTCTTCACGTTCGCATAATCCCTCCAGCGTTCGTGAAACCCCGCGTACTTCTCCATCGTGTTCGCGTAAGCTGTCACGCGTTCACGTAACTATGCTAGTCTGTTCTTTGCGTTCGCGAACGCTCTCACGTGTTCGTGTAGGGTAACTCCTGGACCTTGTTATTTTTCTTCATCGCATTCACGTTCCAGACGTTGCATTCATGTAGCTTCGTGATCTCAGGCCTTCGCGTTCGCGTTCTCCCCCTTGTGATCGCGAAGGGCATTGTTGGCAACTTCTATTTTTCTTCGCCGTGAACGCGAGCTCACCTCCGCGTTCCTGATGCATTAAATATCTGGACAGTATTAAACCATTCAAAACCAAGGGTTAGCCATTTTTATCAAAATACAAGCTTGGGAGCTCGGATTTTGGAGAAATTCCGAAGGTTTTTCGAGGGCAACTACTGGGTAACGATTCTCTACTCCCTTATGCTTAAAACCCACTAATCTAATCACGAATTCATCCTTAAATTCAGATTTTTGAATGAAAAATGGGGAAAACTTCATAGACCAAACTATTGAGTTTTGAGTGGGTGTTTGACTTCCGGTTTGGGAGATTTTTATATGGTTAGACTCGTGAGAGTACGAGGGTTCTGAAAATGTAAAAATTATCCTATTTCGAGACGTTGGCCTGAGGGGTGTTTTGATAATTTTACCTAATTTCACGCCTTAGCCTTGAATTAAATAGTAGAATAAGTAGCTTGCGATGTTATTTACGATATGTAATTGAATTGAATAGATTTGGGCCATTTGGAGTAGGATACTTATGGTAAAGGCGTGGTTTCTAGTTAATTTTTGTGCCAGTTCGAGGTAAGTGGCTTGTCTAACCTTGTGGGGGGGACCTTTCCCCTTAGGATATGATATTTGGTAATTGAATGCCTTATACATGACGTGGCGAGCGCGTACTTAAGCTAATTTTTGAAAATCCAATTTTACTTTAAATATTTAGACTAAGTTTCTTTCTTATTTGCTTTATTCCATTTGCAATTATAGAATGTTCTAGTTAGAAAAGCATGCTTAGTTGGTCTAAATTGCCTATTTGCTCAAGTTGCTTTGTTTGTATTACGTGAAGCATGTTAGGCTAGAACTACATGTTGCCTTGTATCTTTGAACTTCATTTCTGGATATCTTCGTGATGTGACTACATATTTACATTGGGACTACGGATGTGGGATTCCAGTAGCTCCCTCCCTTTGTTTGTTTATTTTGGACTACGGGTTAGATTCTCGGTAGATACCCCTTGCACTTTTACTTTGGGACTGCGGGTTAGATTCTCGATAGATCCCTGCACATTTATAGTTGGACTACAGGATGGAATCCCGGGAGATCCTTCGGATATACACATATGATGGACTACGGGACGGTATCTCAGGAGATCCACTGGACAGTTGAGAAAAGGACTACAGGACGGTATCCTGGGAGATCCTCATTGTTACCATTGGTATTGAGCTGTACATATTCTGTGTTTACTCTGTTCCCTGTGTAATTGGTATTGCTTGTTTAGCCTGTCTTATTCCATTGTTGTACTCATTATTACCGCCTGTTTTCATATTGTTAATTCATATTATATTGCTTAACCTCAGTAGGGTCCTGACCTTCCTCGTCACTACCCAACCGAGGTTAGGCCTGACACTTATTGAGTACCGTTCTGGTGTACTCATGCCCTTTTTGCGCATGTTTTTCATGTGAAGATCCAGGTAGTTCTACCTAGGCGTATCATCCTCGAGGCGAAGAGATCTAGCAGAGACTTCGAGGTACATCTGCCGCGTTCGCAGACCAGGAGTCTCTATCTTATTCGAGCCATAGCAGTTAGCTTTTTCCTTTTGTACTGTTGTTTTAGACATTTTGGAGTTAGAGTAGTGTATTACTTTCCGTTAGCTTGTGTTCCCGTGAGTTTTTGGGTTTTGGGATGATATTGTAAACTTCCGCGCTATTGAGTTGTATATGCCGAGCAACATTTATATACAATTTTCCTTCTAGTTTTGTTTGGATTAATTATTGTTTCTGCAATTTCTGTTATTTTCGCATTGTTAGGATTACCTAGTTGTAGGGACTAGGTGTCATCACAACATGTTCACAGAGGACGAACTGGGGTCGTGACAAGTTGGTATCAGAGCTCTAGGTTAATAGGAGTCAAGTAACACATGTCGGTTTATTAGAGTCTTGCTGATCGGTACGGAGACGTCTGTACTTATCTACGAGAGGCTATGTAACTGTTAGGAAAATTTTTCACTTCATTTGATTTCCTTGTCGTGTGATATTCTGACATCACAAATTCTAAACTTCTGTCTTCTATTCTCTCACAGATGGTGAGGACACGCGCTACTTTGGATGATCAGGCACCCACGCTCTCTACTGCAGCCGTCAGAGGCCAGGGCCGGGTCCGGGGTAGAGGTCAAGGATGGGCACGTGGTGCAGCCAGAGCACCTGCGCGAGCTGCCGTCAGGGCACCATCAACAGATCCAGCCGGAGCCCAGGCACCTGGCACGCCTACTACTGCCACTACTCCAGCTCTTTAGGAGACTTTGGCTCAGTTCATGAGTATGTACACCACCTTGGCTCAGGCAGGGTTGCTTTCCCTTGCTGCAGCCACATCCCAGGGCGGGGGAGGAGCACACATTCTCGCCACCCGCACTCCTGAGCAGCGAGTGCATGCTGAGTAGGTTCCCGAGATTATTCCTGCACCACCTACAGTACCAGTTCAGTCCGAGGATAGGGCATCGACTTTCGAGGATGAGCAGCTGAGGCTTGAGAGGTTCAACAAGTACAAGCCTCCTATATTCAGTGTATTAGCATCAGACGATGCCTTAGGGTTTCTAAAGGAGCGCCACCGTATTCTTCGCACTATGGACATAGTAGAGTCTAGCGGGGTTTCCTTCACGGCCTTCCAGCTTCAGGGAGCCACCTATGATTGGTGGCGCACTTAAGAGATAGACAGTCCTGCCGAAGTTGCCTCACTGAACCTAGACCTAGTTGTGAGCACGTGATTTTTGCCTCGCATGAATTACTCCCAAAGAAATCAAAACAAAAATTGTCGATTTTATTGTGTGCATTTTTGTGGTATTTTATGTCATTATTTGCTTGTGTCCGTGCATATTTATGTATTTAAATAAATGAAAAATACAAAAATATGTTGCATTTACATTTAGAATTAATTAAGTAAGAGGTTGTTTTACAAAAATGAAAAGAAATAAAAAATAACGTACTTTGCATTTTAGTGTTTAAGTGTCAAAATTGTGTGATTTTATTTGGTAGTTAATCATGTGTGATAATTGTTATTAAAATTTAATTAGTATTTGTTGATAGGTTAATTTGGTTTTACAATTTAATTTAGGATATTAGTTTTGGAAAAAGAAAATTGGAAGAAATAAATAAAAGAGGAAAATCGGATTGGGCCAAAATGACACAGCCTAATTCACACACCCCTTACCCAGCCCAAGATACCCCCTTTACCCGGTCCAATTTGATCGTGCCTAACGACCGTCCAAACGACGTCGTTTCTGTCACGCTCAATCTGAGCCGCTGGATTAGATCAATTCAACGGTCCAGATCACCCCTCTTGTAACCCGTATCCAGCCCGACCCTGATCCATTCCAACCTAACCCCCTCACTAAACCAAACGACATCGTCTCTTATAAGGGGATTGATCCAGGCCATTGATCTCGATTGATCTAAACGACCTGGATTTATCCCCTAATTCAGTATATAAATCCAACGTCGTTTGTTGTTTATTTTGTCTGATTAATTTCCTTTGTCATTTGTCATTTTATCAATTAGTTCTTTCTTCTCTTTCGGACCTTTTTCTTGGTCCATTTTTCATCATCATTTTTGTTGTCATTGATTAACATATATTATAAACTGTCGAATTGATTATATAGTTTCGTCCATTAGTCTGTTTCTTGTAGCTAATTGGATTTTGTTTGAGATCAATCGAGTCTCTTATAGTTCCTAATTGTCATAATGAATTGGTTGGTCTGTTTCTGAATATGTTTGTCGGTTAAAGGGGAGTTAAAAAGAGTCAATGTGTTGTTTCCAGTATCTAATAACCTGAACTTAGCTTGGCCTTTGGACAAAGCTGACCCAGGGTGGGGCTGGGATTAATTACCAGGATGGGTATTTTTAAAGATTGTTGTTTAAAATGGCATGACAGTACTGTGTCAGGGCACGCCTGAATTTAAAACTCTGGCTGCCCATACCAGTGTTGGTTTGATAAAAGAAAAAAGGTTAGTGGAGGAAAAGACATTCGGTAATGGTTCTGCAGAGAATAAGATGGGTACTAGTTTAAAAAAAACTAAAAAGAAATACACTCTGAAAAGGGAATAAAAGATAGTGCCTGCAAGTTGGTAAAATAAGAAGCAATAGGGCTGAATGACAAAAGGGGATGGGAGGGAATATACAGGCTGGGAAAAAGGTAAAAACTTGGAATAAAATAAGGGTCATGTTAGTCTATAAAGAGGGGGGTGGTACTATTTCATTGAAAAAAGATAGGAGAGTAGTGGGGATCAGTTTTAGAGAATTTAGAAAATTTGAAAAGCTGAAAAAGAAACAGGAGGTCCAGGATCAGTGTTAGAAAAATAGAGAGATGGCATTCAGTTTTTCTTTTTGAAAGACAGGACCAATCTTTGAGAGCGGGGTTCCTTTTAATCAGTCTTAAAGAGTTGAGAGTTAAAAAAGCATTCTCGGTCAGTTTTTTTTTTTAAATTTTGATAGGAGAACTTAAAAAGAAAATAGATAGTTCTACAGGCATTTAATCTTGAATAGTCTGACAGTTTTGAAAGCTTAAAGTCAGTTTTTGAGAGCTTAGGACCAGTCTATTTAAGAGTATAAGCCAACATTGTTCCATTGAAGTTTTGGCCCAGTTATGGTTTAATCAAGTTCAGTGGAGTCTTTTTGGTGGTGACTATTACTGTTGGGTTTTACAAATCAGTTCATACCTTGTTTGAGTGTGTTTCTGGTCTGGAATGGGGGTCAGTTATTGGGTGTTGTGATTCTGTTGATTGTTGGGTTCCATTTTGGTCAATTTGGTACTGTCATGGGTTGTTTTAGCTGCTCCATTGCTGTTGGGGAATTTTAACTGGTTTCTGAACTGCTGCTGGTGATCTGATGTTGTATTGCTGTTGTTGACTCCTCCTCCTCCTCTTCCTCCTCCTCCTCCTCCCCCCCC
>MU693104.1:0-15717 GCA_026770625.1 Nicotiana glauca
GTTTGGGAAAAATAGGTTGTTTATTTGTTTGTTGAAAATGAAAAAGGAAAAAGAGTCGTTATTTTGTCTTGTTTTTAATAAAAAATAGAAAAGGAAAATAGTTTGTCTTGCTATGAAAAATAAAAATGAAAAAAGAGTATTGCTTTTGAAAGTAGTTTTGTTATTTGCTTTTGAAATGCCAAAAAAAAAACTCTTGTTTTAAAATAGTTCGTTAATTTGCCCGAACTACGCTGGTTTGATTCTCACCGGATGTGAGATACGTAGGCAACCCTCATCGGGTCCAACCACCCCTTTTGCAAAAAATAGCCGAAAAAAACCAAAATTTTAATTTTTATCCAATAAGTCGGCTGACGCCATTCTTGTTGAAAAATAAGCCGAATGTCCCCAAAAAGGACGACAGAAGGTTGTTTTTGCAAGAACAGCCACTCTGGGTCATTTTAAACAGTTTGCGGGCATAGCCTTGAAATCTTCACCAGAAATGCTGAAAGGTCGTATTTGCAAAACCGGATTTGTTTGAAATTAGAAATTTGAATAAAAAGAATAGTGTCAGTCTGTGCTTTTAGGACAAATAGTGATTACATCACCTTAATAAATGTGCAGGATGAGCACAACTTAAAATGAACCTTTCTCAATCATGAATGAAATCCCTTTGGAGTTACATCTGTGGTGGAATGATTTAGGAGGCGAAGGGCAAGATGAAGTCAAGAAATATTTGAAAGGGCTTACTGGTTTGCTAGAAATTGTGCCTCGGGGAGATATTATCAGAGCACTAGTGACGTGTTGGGACCCGACACACAATGTGTTTCATTTTTCAGACTTCGAGCTTACTCCAACACTAGAAGAAATGGCTGGGTACATAGGGAAAGATGAGGTTCCTTTAAAAGAAAAATACTTAGTGGCCCCGAGAATTGTAGTCGTGCACAGATTTTTAGACTCTCTGAAGACACGTAGGATGGTTCACAATGCAGATCTGGCATATGGCTTTTGCACCCCACACTTCATATACCATAGATATGGCCACATCGAGGGGTTCAATAACCCGGAAAGCAAGATATGTAGTAATGGAAACAGCCAAAAATGGGAGGAGCATAGGCGTGTCGCTTTCATGGTGATTTTTCTGGGGCTTGTGGTATTTCCAAGGAAAGATGGAAACATTGATATAAAAGTAGCCGGGGTCGTCAGTACTCTAATGACTCAAGACAAAAGCACTCTTGCACCTATGATATTAGCCGATATCTTCCGTGCTCTTACAACCTGTAAGGCCGGGAAAGACTTCTTTGAGGGATGCAATCTACTGCTGCAAATGTGGATGACCGAGCACCTATGCCATCATCCTCAGTTTTTGAGTTATGGGTCTCCAGAGAAAACATGCATAGAAGAGTTCTACACGAGGATTAAAGGGGTCAATTTGCCGGAAGGATTCACAGGTTAGACAGTATACTTTCGGTCCCTCACTGCTAGTCAAATAGAATGGACGCTTGGATGGCTGCCTGTTAATGAAGTCATATACATGCCAGCACTAAGGCCGCATATTCTCTTGATGGGTCTCAAAAGCATTCAGCCCTATGCTCCATATCGGGTTTTAAGGCAGCTCGGAAGATGCCAGATAGTTCCGAAGGACGGTGATCATAGTACTCAGGTAGTTGAGATTAGTCCTGATGGACAATTCCCTGAAGCAAAAGTCCGCCAGAATTGGAATGAATGCCAATACTTAAAGTTAGATACTTGCGAAGTGTCGCCCGAGTACTCTGCTTGGTATATGAGAGAATGTGAGCATGAAAGGCCAGCTAAAAGACCTTACATCCAGGAGTTTGCCGAATCGTCAAGAGAACAGTGGGCTTGGCTAGCCAAAGAGAACGAGTACAGGGCAAAAATAAGCGAGCTGGAAAAACAAGTCCAAGATCATAAGTTTGAAAACAGTGTGCAAGCTGCGGCTGATGAGGGCGAGAAAAAGAGATTGGCCAAAGAAAATGAAGCCTTACGAGCCCAAATCTAGAAAATGAAGATAGCGGCGGAAAACCCTGTTAGGAATGCCAAATAGCAAAGCTTATAGACAATTTAAGGCAAAAAGTAAATGACTACAGCTTCGACCTCAACAAAGCAGAAACGGAATTAGCTGGGGTTCGAAGACAGTTGGCTAAAAACGTAGAAGAGCGAGCCCGCATGATTCAGCAGTTGAGAGAAGAACATGATAATGAGGTGGCCAGATTGAGGAAAAAGGTCATTACAGCAGAAAACAAAATGAAAAAACAAGCAAAAGAGTTCAAGGTTGAGAGGGAACACTGTTATACAACTTTAGCACAATTAGAAATGGATCTGCAACAACTTCAGGAGAGAAATCGACAGACTTTGGAGGCCAGGGCTGAACAGATAGGGAGATTGCTTCAGGAAAAAGGCATAATTAGAGAAAGAATCCTAGCTATTGCTCACCACATCACCAGAAAATGCCAAATGTGCGAGAATATGACTCAGACTACTTTCTTTGCCTCAGTGATGATATTTGTGAAGCAGATAATGAGTGACCTGGACAGACTCCAAGGGGAACTTGCACATAGGCCCGCGGCGAGACTGAACGATGTCCTGCGGGCACCAGGAGCTTTGATGTATTCATAATTGTCATTAGAGTCTGTATTTCATTTTTACTAGAGTGTATCAATTATTTGAGTCTGTATTTTCATCAAGTCAGTCTGCATTTTCATTTTGAAGTAGAATAGTTGTTGATGGAGTTTGTAGCCCGTTTTATCATCTAGAGTCTATGTCAGTTTTGAGTCCTTGTATTTGAAATGCTTGCTATTAGTAATATTGAAAAAATTCTTTGAAATGTTGATGGAGTTTGTAGCCCGTTTTACATTTAATTGATCTGATTTAGGCATGGGCACGATGCGTAGGCAATCCCTATAGGATCCGACTATAGCCATATGAAAAAGAAAAATACAATAAGATTAAAAAACTAAAATGAAAAGAAGAGCGGAGCAATAAAAGAAAACGGGAGAGAAAAAGAAAAACAAAAGAGAAGGGAAAATCTGCAACAAAAAAACAATGACAAAATAAAATAAACAAGACAAGGATAAAAGAAAGATATCACAGTCAAGGCCGGAATGACGCAAGTGGTCGAGCAAAATTGCATTCATATCCCAAATGTGCGGTTATCTATTTGATTAATGCCCTGACCGCTAATAACATTATTGTTGATGATGAGTTCAGGCAAGTGGTTCAGTTGACTGGCATTTTGGCAACCCACCCATACAACACCCGCTCTAAAGATAAGTCAAAAATGGTTAACCAAGAGTTAGAAGCAAGCATCGTCGACCCATCTAGGGAGGAAGAATTTGTGGATGTCAACGCCATGAAAGAGGAGAGGTATAAATTGAAGCAATAGATGGCCAAAATGTACCAGGCTTGGGCAAAGGGACACCCACTACCAGCTTACCCTGCCAACCCTACCTACATCCCACCATTAGCTCAGCCACAAGATCCTCTTACAGTTAATTCCTCTCCGGCCTACCCTGCTTACCAGCAATACTACGCAACTACTTCCCAAACACTACCACCTCCCCCACCCAAGCAAATCCCATGCCCTCCACCTCCAACCACTCCCGTGTTTATGGCTCCTCCACCCACCACATTACAGAGATCTTCTAGTGAACCCCTGTTTCAAACTCAGGAAACCCACTACTACCCACCGGAACCCACCTTCAAACTACCAGAACCATATCCTTACACTCCCCTTCTTGATATCTCAGCTGAAGAAGAGAAGCCTTCTAAAAACCCCGAGCAGGAAGAAATAATACGAAAGGTGAAAAGCTTGGAATAATCATTCAGAAGTATAGAAGGTCTAGGAGGACAGGTGAGTGTCGCTTACAAGGACTTGTGCTTGTTTCCTGACGTCCAATTGCCTGCGGGATTCAAGTTACTAAAGTTTGATCTGTATGATTGACATGGTGACCCAGTAGCACATCTACGGGGATTTTGTATTAAGATAAGAGGCGCTGGAGGAAGGGATGAGTTATTAATGGCATACTTTAGTCAAAGTCTCAGTGGTGCTGCTTTGGAGTGGTACACACGGCAAGATCATGCTCGATGGTACACTTGGGATGATTTGGCCCAGGCATTTGCAAGCCATTTTCAGTACAATTTAGAGATCGTTCCGGACCGATTATCACTAACCAAAATTGAGAAGAAGCCAGGGGAAAGTTTCAGAGAGTATGGTTTTCGGTGGAGAGAACAGGCCGCCAGAGTTGATCCTCCAATGAAGGAAAGCGAAATGGTCGATTATTTTTTGCAAGCTTTGGAGCCTACTTACTATGGTCATCTGGTGTCAGCAGTGGGAAAATCTTTTAATGAGGTAGTGAAAATGGGAAGTATGGTGGAAGAAGGTCTCAAGACTAACAAGATTATGAGTTATTCAGCGATTAAAGCAACTACCCAGGCCATCCAGAGCGGCACTGGAGGAGTATTGGGAAAGAAGAAAAAGGAAGATGTTACAGTAGTAGAATCAAGAGCTTGGTCCAGGGGTCCATCACCATATTATCATCAACCACGCCCCCATCCCCAAACCTACCCACACAGCCCATATGGCCCGCCACAACACTACTATCCACCTCCAGTCCCCCACTTCTCCATCCACCATGCCCAAACATACCCTCAACCTTAAGCACCATGGCATGCACCCACCCAACAAAATACCTACCACACTCAAAACACATACCCACCTCTGAGAGCCTACAAAAACCCCCCACTGGACCCGATTTTTGACCCAACCCAGCTGCCAAAAATGATAGGTTGCAAAAGAAGAAGACTTTCACTCTGTTCGGAGAATTTTATACCAGCTTATTCCACAGATTGAGACAGTTGGGCATGTTAAATCCAATTGAACCTAAATTGCCAAATCCTCCCCCCCGGGAACCTGGACCATTCGGTGAATTGTGAGTATTGCTCAGGTGCCCCAGGGCATGATACAGAGAAGTGCTGGCATTTGAAAATGGCCATCCAGGAGCTCATTAATACCTGCCGGATTGAAGTACAGGCTCTGGAGATACCTAATATCACTCAGAATCCATTACCAACCCATCATGAGACTCATATGATCGATTTAGTACAAAAAGGGGAATGCTAGAAGCCTTCACAGATCGTGATGATGATCAGGGCCAGTGAGAACAAAGCAAATGAGAAATTAATCAGTGAAAAGGCATTGGTCACAGTAGAATAGACAGTCAGCAAACCAGTGATGGTGGTAAAACAAGAACCCGTTAAAGTACCAGGAGTGGTTGTTAAACTTATTGTGATTGTAAAGGGCGCTCCCTAAGAGCCGGTTATCATCAAACCGGTGACTCAGTTACCAGTGGTTAGTGAAAAGGCCATCCCATATAACTATGACCGAGTGACTATGATGTATAAGGGGAAGGAAGTTAAAGAAGAAGTTTGTGAAACTCATCGATTGACTCGTTTAGGGAGATGCTTTGCCCCTGAAGATTTGAGAAATTTTAAAACAGCCAAAGATAATGCAGCACCAGTAAAAAGGGTCGTAACAGAAGAAGAGGCTGAATAATTATTAAAGAAGATGAAGGCGCAAGATTATTCTATTGTAGAATAGTTGAGGAAAACTCCAACGCATATTTCATTGCTGTATCTATTGATTTATTTAGACGAGCATCGCAGGGCGTTGATGAAGATTCTAAATGAAGCCCATATTCCGGATAAGATTTCTGTAAATCATTTGGAGAAGATAGCCAATAAGATTTTCGAGGTCAACAGGGTTACATTTTCCGATGATGAGTTGCCTTTTGGAGGGTACTGAGCATAATAGGGAACTTTACCTCACAGTGAAGTGTGAAGACTCTGTGGTTACTCGAGTATTGATTGATAACGGTTCTAGCGCAAACATTTGCCCTCTCTCCACCCTGGAAAAGTTAAAAGTGGACAATGAGAGAATCCAGAAGAACAGCGTCTGCGTGCGAGAATTTGACGGAGGGGGAAATGACACGGTCGGGGACATCGTGTTATAACTTACAATAGGACCAGTTGAATTCACAATGGAGTTCCAAGTGCTCGACGTGGTTGTTTCTTACAATCTCTTATTGGGTCGGCCCTGGATTCATACCGCAAAAGTTGTGCCGTCTACCTTGCATTAGATGGTTAAATTCGAATGGGACCGACAGGAAATTGTTGTGCACGGAGAGGATAATTCATGTAATACCATTATGCCTTTCGATGAAGTTGAGGATGACAAAGGTCTATGGGTTTACCAAGTCTTGGACACAATGTCAGTTGCCAAAATTCCGGAAGGAGAATGTATTCCTAGGCCTAGAGTAGCTGCTGCATCTGTCATGGTAGCTTCAGAAATGATAAATAATGGATTTTTACCTGGAAAAGATTTAGGTGCTTCGTTGCAGGGCATCATACAGCCGGTATCTCTTCCTGTAAACTTGGATACTTTCGGGTTAGACTTTAAGCCCACTACTGCTGACATAAGGCGAGCTAAGAAGATGAAAAAGAGAGCATGGACCCTTCCAAAACCCATACCCCGCCTATCTCGTTCCATTGTCCGGCCTGGCACTAGGAGGCGCCCAGCAACGGTAATGCTTCATTCTATAATGATGGAACCCGACAAGGAGCTGATGGAAAAGTTTGAAAAGCTGTTTGATGAGGTGAATATGGTGGAGGAAGGTGAAGGTCCAAGTAAAGAAGATGTGCAGTTCGTGGGGGCACGTGCCAAGCTTAATAATTGGGAAGCTACTCCTCTTCCCACCCGGAGGGAGTCGTGGTAGTTAGTTTTGATTTTCCTTTCAGTTTAATCTGGATTATATCCAAGGTTGTAATTCGGATGCTATGATCCGTCCGTTTGGATGAGTTAAACCTTGTTATCTTACAATTTTAATGAAATGCAATTTCCTCTCTTTTTCATTCCTGATAGCCTTTATTTTGTCTTTCTTTTCTTTCTTGTACAATACTTTTTATGCCGGTATCACTGATGTGTCATGCATGCGGAGTCTTCGGCCTAGTCTTGATTACTAATCTAACTCTGAAATAATAATACAAGAAATTGAGTGTGATGACGAGGTAGAATGTGATGATGAGGAAGCCTTTGAAGAAATCAGTAAAGAATTAAGTCAATTTGAGGAAAAACCCAAACCTAATATGAATGACATAGAGGCAATCAATTTAGGGTATTAGGAGAATGTTCGGGAAACAAAAATAAGTGTCCATTTGGAGCCTCCGCTCAGAGAAGATATAATCAAAGCGCTGCTTGAGTACAAAGATGTTTTTGCGTGGTCATATGACGATATGCCGGGTTTAAGTACCGATTTGGTGGTCAACAATTTGCCCACCGACCCAGCATGCCCGCCTGTCAAGCAGAAGTTGAGGAAATTCAAAATAGATATTAGTGTGAAAATCAAAGAAGAGGTCACCAAGCAGTTTGATGCGAAGGTTCTCCGGGTTACCCGGTATCCCACCTAGTTAGCTAATATTGTGCCTGTACCAAAGAAGGATGGAAAGACCAGAGTGTGCGTTGATTACCGTGATCTCAATAAGGCGAGTACAAAAGACAACTTCCCATTGCCAAATATCCATATATTGATTTACAGCTATGCCAAACATGAGATTGGTTCCTTCGTGGATTGTTATGCGGGTTATCACCAGATTTTGATGGATGAGGAAGATGCAGAAAAGATGGCATTCATCACGCCTTGGGGAACGTATTGTTATAGGGTCATGTCATTTGGATTGAAGAACGTAGGGGAAACATACATGAGGGTGATGACCACCATGTTCCATGATATGATACATCTGAAAATTGAGGTCTATGCAGACGACGTGATCATAAAGTCAAGGAAGCAGTGTGACCATGTTAAAGACCTGAGGAAGTTTTTTCAGAGACTACGCAGGTACAATCTCAAACTTAATCCAGTGAAATGTGCATTTGGAGTTTTGTCGGGGAAGTTGTTGGGGTTTGTGGTAAGTCGACGCGGTATTGAGTTAGATCGTCCAAAATCAAAGCCATTCAGGAGTTACCCCACCAAGAAGCAAGAAAGAGGTGATGAGTTTGCTCGGCATGTTGAATTACATCAGCAGGTTCATTGCCCAGCTTACAACAACTTGTGAGCCTATCTTTAAGCTGCTACAGAAAGATGCTGCGGTCAGATGGACGGATGAATGTCAGGAAGCATTTGACAAGATTAAGGAGTATTTGGCCAGTCCACCTGTGTTGGTTCCGCCAGAGCCGGGAAGATCTTTGATCCTCTATCTCACAGTTTTGGATAACTCTTTTGGTTGTGTACTGGGGCAGCATGACGTCACAGGAAAGAAAGAGCAGGCAATTTACTACCTCAGCAAAAAGTTCACATCTTATGAGGCAAAGTACACTCAGCTCAAGAGAACGTGTTGTGCTTTAACTTGGGTAGCGCAGAAATTGAAACATTACTTGTCATCATATACCACCTATCTTATCTCGAGGTTGGACCCATTGAAGTACATTTTTCAAAAGCCCATGCCCACAGTGAGGCTCGCGAAATGGCAAATCTTGCTCACAGAATTTGATATTGTCTACGTGACCCGTACTGCGATGAAAGCACAAGCAGTGGGTGATCATTTAGATGAGAACCCAGTTGATGATGAATATGAATCTTTGAAGACATATTTTCCTGATGAGGAGAAAATGCATGTCGAGGAATCAGAACAAGATGAAAAATCGGGATGGATGTTGTTCTTTGATGGGGCTGCCAATGCCAAAGGTGTTGGGATAAGAGCAGTAGTTATTTCCGAGAAAGGGCAGCATTACCCTATTATAGCTCAACTTCGTTTTTACTGCACCAATAACATGGCTGAGTACGAGGCATGTATCTTGGGTTTAAGGTTAGCCAGAGACATGGGTGTCCTGAAGATCTTGGTCATAGGTGACTCGGATCTTTTGGTTCACCAGATTCAGGGAGAATGGGAGACACGAGACTTAAAGCTCATACCGTACCGGCAATGTCTACATGAACTTTGTCAATGGTTTCAGTCAATAGATTTCAGGCATATTCCAAGGATTCATAATGAAGTTGCTGACGCTTTGGCCACTTTGGCGTCAATATTGCATAATCCAGATAAGGCACATGTGGACCTGTTGCAGATTCAGGTTCTAGATCACCATGCCTATTATAATATGGTGGAAGAAGAGCTTGATGGTGAGCCATGGTTTCATGATATCAAAGAATACCTCAGGATGGGAGTATATCCGGCACCGGCCACCGGGGATCAAAAGAGAGCCATTAGACGCTTAGCAAGTGGATTTTTCTTCAGTGGAGGAGTGTTGTACAAAAGAACTCCAGATCTTGGTTTATTGAGGTGCATGGATGCTAAACAAGCTACAACTATCATGACCGAGGTACATGCGGGAGTTTGTGGACCTCATATGAGTGGATATGTATTGGCCAAGAAGATTCTTCGAGCAGGATATTATTGGCTCACTATACGAGATTGTATTTTTTCGTACGCAAGTATCATCAATGCCAAGTGCATGGAGATTTGATTCATTCTCCACCATCTGAATTGCACACAATGTCGGCACCATGGCCCTTCGTTGCTTGGGGAATGGATGTCATTGGGCCAATCGAGCCAGCAGCGTCAAATGGGCACAGGTTTATTCTAGTAGCCATTGATTATTTCACTAAGTGGGTTGAGGAAAAAGCTTTCAAATTAGTGACCAAGAAGGCAGTGGTTGATTTTATGCATTTAAATATCATTTGTCGATTCGGAGTCCCGAAGGTAATTATCACAGATAATGGTGCCAACCTCAACAGCCATTTGATGGCGGAGACATGTCAGCAATTTAAGATCATGCACCGCAATTCCACCCCATATCGTCCTAAGGCTAATGGAGCGGTCGAGGCAGCTAACAAGAACATCAAGAAGATACTTCGGAAAATAGTAGAAGGATCCAGGAAACGGCATGAGAAGTTACCTTTTGCTCTGTTAGGCTATCGCACTACTGTTCGCATTTCAGTAGGGGCAACTCCTTATTCACTGGTATATAGTACAGAGGCAATGATCCTGCAGAGGTTGAAATAGCATCCCTTCGGTTTGTTGCCGAATCAGAAATTGACGATGATGAGTGGGTCAAAACCTGTTTGGAACAATTGAGCTTGATTGATGAAAAGAGATTGGCAGCAGTATGTCACGGACAGTTGTACCAACAGAGAATGGCAAGGGCATATAACAAGAAAGTGTGCCCGCGGAAGTTTGAAGTGGGTCAATTGGTGTTGAGGCGTATCTTACCTCATTGGGCCGAAGCAAAAGGAAAGTTTGCTCCCAACTGTCAGGGGCCATTTGTTGTAACCCGAGTGTTGTCCATTGGTGCATTGTATCTAACAGATGTGGAAGGAAAATGTGTAGAAATGGCTATCAACTCTGATGTAGTCAAGCGATACTATGTATGATTTCTTTATCTAAATGTACCTAATTGTATTTGGCATGTTTTGAGATTGAAATGACGGAGGCATTTTGTTCTGCTATCCAAACACTTTATCCTTTGTTATCCCTTTGAGCCTTATTCTATTTTATTTCATATCCTTCGTTCGGAATCAATAACAAAACTCGAAAACCCGAACAGGGAAAGTAAGTGGAGAAACAAGAGAAAAACAGCGAAAAAGAAAAGAAAGGAAAAGAAAAAGAAAAGAAAAAGAAGAAAAAGTAAAAAGAGAAAAACAGCAAAAAAGAAAAGAAAAAGAAAAGAAAAAAAAGAAGAAAAAGCAAAAAGAGAAAACAAAAAGAAAGAAAAGAAAAGAAGAGAAAAGAAAAGAAAAAGCAAAAAGAAAAGAGAAGAGAAGGAAAAGAAAAGAATGGAAAGAAAGCGGAAGAAAGAAAGATCGCAACAATAAAGTAAGTTCTATGACCTGAACTACGTTTGACTTGATCCCGAAAGGGTACGTCGGCAGCCTCTCTTTGAGGTTCAGTCACAACAAAATAAAAGTCCAAAAATCCCCAAGAAAGAAACTGGGGCAGAAGTTGTGGTTGTTGTGAGAAATATGATTCCGAAAGTTGTAACTTTGAACCCATGTTGAATTATTTTGAGCTTCTATACCCTCCTTTCTAAAACTCATCCAAAAGCCACATTACGGTCCAAAGAAAGACCTTCCGATCAATCTTCAAGAAATGCTAATACAAGCAGGTAAAGTGATTATGTTGGGGGCAATACTCTGGTGTCAGAAGGAAAATGATGAAAATGAGAGAGTCTTATTGGTGAAAACCCTCACGGGTACCATAAGGAGACGTGAGTTGAGAGAAATAAAAATGAGAGAGTCTTATTGGTGAAAACCCTTACGGGCACCATAAGGCGAAGTGAGTTTTGAGAGATATAAAAAATGAGAGAGTCTTATTGGTGAAAACCCTCACGGGCACCGTTAGGTGAAAGTGAGTTTTCAGATGGGCAAAGGAAATGAGTCTATGGTTAAAAGGTGCTCGAAACATGGCAAGACAAGCAAGGTTTGGGTTTTGGTAAAAGTCAGGTTTTGAAAGTATGGCGCAGCAAATGTGGTAATTGAAAAGTTGATTGGTTGGACGGACTAGGCTGGTTAATCCAAAATGCATGGCACGATCAATGGTACGAGCCGTTCCACTCAGATAAGTCTTATCCCTTTTCTCTTCATCCGTTTTCAGAGTCTTTCTATCACCTTCGAGGTCATTGCATTTCATTCTCTTGAAGTCTTTCTATAAGATGTTTCAGTGTCAGTTCTATTCAAAAACAAAAGAAGGATGTCAAGGCTAACTACCAGCTTCCCAGTTGTATGGCACAACATAGTTGGAACATATCAAAAGAAAGTAAGGCATGAAAGGACCAATGGAAATCCCATCAGTGGATTAATCAGATAACCGTGGAGGAAAAGCAAAGTTTCACAAGAGGAACCAGAAACACAAAACAGCAATACGGGGTAGAACATTTGAGTCATCAAAGTTAGAGGGTTGAAAGTCAGTCAGAAAGTTGAGGCGTTTCAAAGCAAGTCCAGGAAAACGAGTCGGAGCAGAGTCGGGAGAAGGAACATCCCAAACAAGAATACCAGCAGCTAACCACCATTTTATATTAACAAATCTTTCTTTGATCAAGACAGGGGCAAAAAATTTTCTTTGGTTTGTTGCAATCAGGAGCCCACCTGAAGAACAAAGGAATACTTTTCAAGATCAGCAGTCAGGAGCCCACCTGGAGAACAAGGGAATACATTTCAAGCGCAGCAATTAGGCACCCACCTGGAGAACAAGGGAAGTATAATGCAAGTTTTAGCTTTCAAGTTAAATATTTGGTAACATAACGCGCCCAGTTATCAAACTGGGTCAGAAAATTTTCTTTGTCCTGTATGTTTGTTGCAATCAGGAGCCCACCTGGAGAATAAGGGAATACTTTTCAAAATTCAGCAATCAAAAGCCCACCTGGAGAACAAGGGAATCCATTTCAAAGTTCAGCAATCAGAAGCCCACCTGGAGAACAAGGGAATACATTTCAAGTTTCAGTAGTCAGGCACCCACCTGGAGAACAAGGGAAGTACAATTCAATTTTAACTGTCAATTTTAATATTTGATAACATGTTGTACCCAGCTACCAAACTGGGGCAGAAATTTTTCATGTTTTGTCTGTTTTGTTGCAATCAGAAGCCCACTTGGAGAACAAGGGAATACATTTGAAATTCAGCAATCAGGATCCCACCTGGAGAACAAGGGAATCCATTTCAAAATTCAGCAATCAAGAGCCCACCTGGAGAACAAGGGAATACATTTCAAAGTTTCAGCAGTCAGGCACCCACCTGGAAAACAAGGGAAGTACAATTCAAATTTTAGATTTTTAATAACTGATAACATGATGTGCCCAGTCAACAAACTGGGGTAGAAGAATTTTCTTTGGATGTCTATTTTGTTGCAGTCAGGAGCCCACCTGGAGAACAAGGGAATACACTTCAAGCGCAGCAGTCAGGCACCCACCTGGAGAACAAGGGAAGTATAATGCAAATTTATCCTTTAATTTTTAATATGTGGTAACATAACACATCTAGTCATCAAACCGGGGCAGAAAATTTTCTTTTTCTTGTATATTTTGTTGCAATCAGGAGCCCACCTGGAGAACAAGGGAATACTCTTAAAGTATCGTAGTCAAGAGCCCACCTGGAGAACAATGGAATAATTCTCAAGCATCGCCATCAGGAAGCCCGCCTGGAAAACAAGGGAATACATTTCAAGTATCGCAGTCAGGTGCCCACCTGGAGAACAAGGGAATACTTCTCAAGTGTCAGCAACCAGAAGCTCGCCTGGAGAATAGAGGCACGTATTTCAAATTGCACCAATCAAGCATCATCAAGAGGAATGGCAAAACATTGCCATGGCAACAACAAGAATCCCATCGGAAGAATACAAGATACAAGTTCAAGGCAACACAAGAGCAAGTTTGAAGACATAGATAGGATCTTTTTGTAACTCATACATCATAGCTTATGCTAGCTTCTTTTGTTTTACCACAGTGTAATAAGGAGGTCAGCGATCAGTAGCAGCAGCAACAACAGTGAAATCATAGCTTCTAGTAGTCCCAGCTACTAGACATTTCCGAACTACACTGACCTAATTCCTGTTTAGCCCAGGATATGTAGGCAGCCTCTGAAGCAGGGTGCGGTCAGCTTTTTCAATATTCTTCATAACAAAATATTTGAACGTGCAAAAATTGCTCGTATTTGCTCAATTATCTTTGCCCGAAAACTTTTCATGTTTCCGAGCAAAGAGGGGCAGCTGTGAGCACGTGATTTTTGCCCTATATATGAATTATTCCCAAATATTCAAACAAAAAAAAGACTTTTCCTTATATGTACAATTTTTGTGAATGTTGGTATCACTTTCTGATAATTGTTTGCATTTTATTTGTGCATGTTAATTTATATAAAAATACAAAAATATGCATTTGCATTTAGGATATAATTTCATATTTTTATGATTAATTAGGGGTTAATTTGTTTTGGAACAAAACATGAAAATCACAAAAATAGTCCACTTTGCATTTTAATCATTTTAATTGTGAATTTGCCGTGAAATAGGTTTTAAATAATTTTAGAATTTAATTAGTTTAGCTTTGACATCTATTAGTATTTTTATTTTTTGTGCATCCTTATAAAACTAAGGAAAAATAAAACAAAAACACAAAATGAAAAAATGAGTAAAAGAAATAAAAAGAACAAAAAGGGAATAAATAAAAGAGGGCTGCTCACAATTGGGCTTCTTTGGAATTAAATCCTAGCCCAGACATCACACCCGTCCGCAGCCCAGCACCATTTGCCAACCCGGTCCAATTCTTTATCCAAAAAATGACGTCGTTCCATTTGATTTAATCACAGCCGTCTGATGCTCTTGATCCAACGGCTGAGGCTCCATCTCTCCAATTCAATATAGCTGTATGAATAAGTCAATTAACCCTAAAACATATACCCTTCTTCCTCGTACTCCTCTCCATCACCACTGTCCTCGCCGGAACCCTACCGCCGGCAAATGCCACCCCTTCCAATCAGGCCCAAATTTACACCCCTACATTGCCTCAACGCCCCCCGTCACGAATCCACCATTTTCATAGTTCAAATCCCACCCAATCCCCTCAAATAACTCAAACGCTAGCCACCGCCGGTAAATGCCGGTCACTCGTTTCAAGCCCAAATTTACACCACAGCACCGCCCAAGCTTCCTCTACACAACCCCCATAGCCTCGTCATTCAAATCTCGCCGGAACTGTTCGAATATTAGTTTGAACTTTTCCAGCCAAAACCCTGATTGCCCTAAACCGCTCCAAATTAATACCATATGGTGCCCTGGCTTTCCTCGTGATGAATTCACCGGCAATGGCGCTCCATTCTCATGGGACTCATTTGAATTTGGAAGTTGAGGGAAAACACAGTTGAACCTTAGATGCTTTTGGGTGAGTTCATTTTGTTTATTTCCTTTTATTCTTCTCTTTCGCATTACGTTAAGTTGGAATCCCGGATTGATTTCGGGATCGTTTGCTTGAGGGATAATCTTTGTCCGTTTAGGGATTGTTTGGTTAAATAAAAGTTTAAGTTTTGATTCGTTGTTTGTTCTAATTAGCTTAGTGTAAAAAGTGATTAAAATCTCTGTTTGTGTTTGGTTCTGTTCGTTTATCAGTATTGGCTTCCCTGTTTGCTTAATTCTGTTTAATGTCGTTCATAGATGATGGTATGGTGATCTGGAATTTAATAGCTTGGCTGTTAGTTTCATTTTTTGATTAAGTCTGTCTTGATAAGATTTTAATCGATGGTGTTTGAATTCCTTTTAATCTTAAATGGTTTCTTTATGGTTGGATTAGTTGGTTTTGGATGATTTAGTTTAGGATAATCCATAGTCATTACGTACGTTAGTTAGTTATTTTAATTAGCTAACTTGGTTTGTAACTGATAGTTTAATTATGTAGAAGGGGTTGGGGATGGTAGCTAGCCTAGGTGAGTAATTTCAAGGGCATTCAGGGGTATTTGGGTAGTTAAGGGGTTGGGGATGCTGTAGGTTATACCTGAAGTTCCTAGAATCTTCTAGATAGGGGTAAAATTAGAATTTTAGAAAAATAAGGGTACTTACTTGAAGAACAAGTCAGTAAACAAAGGAGGAAAAGTTAAAAACTAAAAACAAAAGAGGGATTGAAATGAAAAGAAAAGAAAATCTGAGCTGCACTTCATTGTTGCCTATAAAAGGCATCACAAATGCCTTGAT
>MU693104.1:16964-33106 GCA_026770625.1 Nicotiana glauca
AATTGCAATTAAGTTTATTCCAGTGAGGTTCTAGGGCATTTTAGAACCAAATTTGGAGTACAATTGGGTGCATTTGTTGATTTGTGTTTGGAATTTCATCTCATTTGGTTCTCAAATTGTTTCTGAATTGTAATTCCATTTCCTATACTCTGTTGCTGCTGGAATTTCATTGTTGCACCTTACTATCCTCTTGCTGACCTCCTCCTTCTCTTGTTTGAATTTTCGCTACCAGGTACACATATTTGACCTCACAACTGATGTAAATGTCTATTGAAATGAAATGAAGTGGTGTTCCAAGTCTATGCTCATTATGAATGCTTGAAGATACAATTAGTCCTAGGAATATGTAGCTTTTGATTTGTTTAAATCTGGACTGTTTAACTAGTATTATTTCTGTTGTTTAAATTTGTAAGGAACTGTTAATATAGGCTGTAGACTATAGATTGTTTTAAAATTACAAACTGTGAAAATTTGGAAGTTGTGATTTTAGTTTAATTCGTTATGTCTGTGTAGCTTAGTTTCTGAAATCTGAAACAGTTGAAACAGGAAATGATTTTGATGAGCATTAGTTTGTTATCAAATAATTACAGTAGTTCATTTTAAAATTAGAAGCTACTTGAGTATTGATAATGTGTCCTTGAATAATTTAGTATTGTAGGAATTGTATGCCTTTTTGATAATCAAATCTACAGCCATCTAATAATGAATATTTGAAATCTAGATCAGCCTTCCATTAAGGAACAATTGTGAATTGAATTGAGTAATGGGGAATTCATATAGAAATCGAAGGTATTGCAGTATTTGGACCTGGCAGCCTTACGTTAAATAGGAGTTGGGCCCAGAAGCCCATAAGCTAAAAGGCCCAATGTTGGTATGGCTTTACATAAATGAAAACTGACCACAGCTAATGAGTATCAGTCACAGGCCCACGAGTTTTCTACGTCTCCAAATTATGTTTATTGGGCCAGACCTTTAAGGCCCCAAATACCCATAAATCAGAAGATCATGAAAATTTTATTAAGCATATAGGGAATTAATTCATAAATATAAAATTGAGTTTTGAATTATGTAGCGGGTTCAAGCTAAAAGGGTTTCCCCTTTTGTTTGAATTCGGACTTGAATTCGAGGCCCGAATTTATATTTGTGAATTAATTGGCCTTTTTAGAGACAAATAATAAAAATAGAAAAATTTAGTTTGCTTTAGGTTGGCCTTCTAATAATAAAAAATGAAATGAGCCTCGCCAAACCAAATACAAATTGCGGGGCCCTCATTAATTAATTAATTAAAAATGCTTAGAACTCGGGACGGGCCGTTTAGCAAATTTTACGGCCTTCCCAAAAGATAACAATACGTTAGTCACTTTAAGCGCGTATTTTAACAATATTACCTTCCTAAATACGGGTGCCCATTTATGTGACCCAAATATAAATCTCAACGAAGTCGAAATGTGTCAAAAGCCACTGGTGCACTGGTGCGACGTGGTTCGAGATATATTTTCACGACGTTGTAATTCTTATTAAAAATAAATATATAATAAAAGCGGGTTATTAATAAAAGGCACATAGGTTAGAACATGTTTTTGAAATCAGATAAAATCAAATACAACAGTTGAGCGACCGTGCTAGAACCACGGAATCTGGGAATGCCTAACACCTTCTCCCGGATTAACAGAATTCCTTACTCGGATTTTTTATTCGCGGACTGTTAACAGAGTCTTAATTTCCTCGGTTGGGGATTCAACTGGTGACTTGGGACACCATTAATCTCCCAAGTGGCGACTATGAATCTTAATAATAAATCCCATTCCGATTGTCCTTTAATTGTAAAAACTTCTCTATGCCCTCGCGGTGTATTGTAAAAAGGAGGTGTGACAATATTTAGCCCTGTTTATGCTTCAATCCTAGAATTGATGGTTACAAACAGTGATTCATGCCTTTTTTACCTAGTCTTTGTTTGAGAAAGAGAGACTAGGTTTAGGAAAACTTGGATAACAAGGAATTGGGGTGAACTCAAGAAATTGATAACCCCAATTAAAGGGTCAAATCTAGAGATAGTAAGACCCGACTTAAGCATATTGCACTTGATTTGTGCAATACCCATTTGGGCTTGAGAAAGTCAAATTGGGAAAAATCACTCAAACTACCGAGAGGTATAGTGTGGGAAATTACGTGTGATTGCTATACCACGAGTGGGGCTCCGAGTCAAAATGACTACGAGCATCTCAAGGGGTTCATCTATACTTGTTAGTGAGCAAGCAAACAAATGTTTCTGAGGACGTGCTTAGGTTATGGTTATTTCCCTTTTCTCTACGGGGAAATGCATTGAACTGGTTACAGAGGTTAACCAACCATTACATCCCCACCTGGGATGAGTCGGTAGAAACGTTCATTTCCAAATTCTTCTCTCCGGGATATATGGTGACACTTCGGAATGAGATTCTTGCTTTCAAGCAAGAAATCAATGAGCCATTACACGAGACTTGGGAAAGATATTGTACCATGGTTGAAGATTGCCCAAACAATGGTATGGCTGAGGCCCTGATCCAACATACCTTATACAGAGGGATCAACACAACTAATTAATGTGTGGTTAACCAACTCGCCGGGGGAACTTCATGAACATGCCATATGCCGAAGCTTGTAAAATTCTTGATGAGATGGCGGATACCTCTTCGGTGTAGCAAAGTAGAGCCAATGTACCACAATGTAACCCTAATGTTATTCGCCTACACAATGAGCTACATGACTATGGGCAAGTTGTTTCTGACACAATGAGCTACATGACTATAGGCAATTTGTTTCCGAGTTGACAACTACCATTCAACAAGTTCAAGGGCCGAAACAAGTGCATGCAATGGAAGGTGTGAGTATGATAGTAAATAAAAGACGGTAACAAGGTTAATAAATGTAAAGTAGTCTAGAACAATTTATGCTAGATGATAGTGGTTATGATCAGGGTGATTCATTCAATGAGCAAGCTGATGAAGTTTAATATGTCAACACTTATCAAGGTCAAAGAAATAATGCTCGAGTACAAAACAAACAATAATGGAGGTCACAGGGGAACCAAGGTAATTGGAACAACTAAAACCATCACGGCAATTAGAGTGGTGGCAATTCTAATCAAAGCAATTGGAACAATCAAGGAAATCAGGGCAATTGGAGTAATCAAGTCAATGGGGGTAACAACAATCAACGCAATTCGGGAGGAAATAATCAAGGAGGGTGGAGTAGCAACAACAACTGGGGGCCGGGTTTTCAAAGGCCTCTGATGTTCCAACAACCAAGCAATCCGCATCCCTATCCTTCTCAAGGCCCGAACTCTTCTTATAATAAGATAGGTAAAATGAAAACATGGTTTAATAGATGATGGATAAGAACCCCAACTTCGGTGCTCAAATAGCCTCGCACATCACTTTTATTCGAAATCTGGAGGTTCAACTAGGCCAAATCTCACAAGAGTTGAACACTCATCCTAAAGGGGAACTACCTAGTGATGTAGTGCTGAAC
The DNA here is from genome assembly GCA_026770625.1 of Nicotiana glauca. Classification (NCBI taxonomy): domain Eukaryota; kingdom Viridiplantae; phylum Streptophyta; class Magnoliopsida; order Solanales; family Solanaceae; genus Nicotiana; species Nicotiana glauca. The sequence goes on from MU693104.1 coordinate 20,475, forward strand.
CCGAAGGGTGGGAATAATACGGGACATGCTATGGCCGTAAGTACTAGAAGTTGAAAAGGTGGAGATGTAACCATCTGAAATCAAAGAAGGATTGTGAATGAAGATGTTGTGGTTGATGATGAAATCCCAAGCAATGTGGTTTAAGCTAATGAAGAAAAGAGAACTGATATAGATACAAGTGTGGAGGAGACACAAGAAAGGTGAACCCGTCTATGGGACACACGATTTACATGCCAGAACTGGTGGTGCCAAAGGCTAAGGCACCAATGCAAAGGCCTCCTCGTCCATTACCTCAAAGGCATGAAAAGAAAAATACAGAGAACCAATTCAAAAAGTTTATTGATATGATGAAGAGTTTGTCCATAAATGTGACACTGATTGAGGCATTGGAACAAATGTCGGGATATGAAAAATTCATCAATGATTTGGTAACCAAGAAAATATCATTCAATTGTGAGACCATCAAGATGACTCATAAATTGAGTGTGATTGTGCACTCAATGGCTCCAAAGTTGGAAGATCCGGGCACTTTCACAATCCTTTGCACTATTGGGAACACCGATTTTACCAAAGTATTATGTGATCTCGGGGAAAGTATTAACTTGATGCCCTACTCCATGTTCAAATCTTTGGGAATTGGGCAACCAAGACCCATATCCGTGAGTTTGTAAATGGTGGATCGAATAATGAAGAGTTCTTTGGTATTATTGATGATGTGCTGGTTAGAGTTAACAAGTTCATCCTTCCGGCGGACTTTGTTATCCTTGGTTGTGAGGTGGACTATGAGGTGCCTATCATTTTGGGTAGACCTTTCCTTGGTATGGGTAAGGCTCTTGTTGATGTGGAGGCCGGTGAGCTCACCGACCGGTGGTCTTCCATGTGTGCAAATAAATGAGGCAATCAAATAGTAATGAAGTTTGTTCATTTGTGGATCTAACGACCGATGTGATAGTTGATGATGCTAATGCAACAATGAATGTTGAGGACAAATTGGAAGATGTGTTGCTCAACTTAGATGATAATGAGAAAAGTGATGCCTATGTGGGGTGTGTAAATTCATTGCAAGGCATCGGGTCCTACACTTACGAACCCCGAAAGCTATCTTTGGATGAAAACCGGAAGACACTTCCAATAAATACCTCAATTGAGGAGCCTCCAATCTTGGAGCTAAAGACATTACCCTCACACCTCAGGTATGAATTCCTTTGCCCTTCTTCTACCTTACCGGCTATTATTTCTTCATGTTTAACTAACATGCAGGTAGAGTCCATATTGGAGGTACTACAAAGGAGTAAAAGAGCAATAGGTTGCACTTTGGTGGATATCCGGGGCATAAGCCCCACCTTTTGCATGCATAAGATTATTTGGAGAAGGGTGTCAAACCCTCCGTTGAACCCCAAAGAAGAATAAATGAAGCAATGCAAGAGGTGGTGAAGAAGGAGATATTCATGTGGTTAGATGCCGGGGTTGTCTACCCCATTTTCGATAGCTCGTAGACCTCTCCAATACAATGTATCCCAAATAAGGGGGGCATGACTGCGGTAACAAAAGAATAAATTGATCCCAACAAGAATCGTTACCGGGTGGAGAGTGTGCATAGATTATAGGAAACTCAACAAGGTCACTCTTGAAAGATCATTTCCCGCTTCCATTTCTTGACCAAATGCTTGATATGTTGGCAAGACGTGCTTTTTATTGCTTCATTGATGGATATTCTGGCTACAATCAAATTCTTATTGTTCCCGAGGACTAAGAGAAGGCCACTTTCACATGTCCTTATGGTACTTTCTTATTTTCAAGGATGCCTTTTGGGTTGTGCAATGCACCTATGATTTATCAATGGTATATGATGGCTATTTTCACCGACATGGTGGAGGATATTCTTGATGTCTTTATGTATAATTTTTATATGTTTGGGAATTCGTTTTAGGACAGTTTGAAAATTTTAGATACAATATTGGCTAGATGTGAGGAGACAAATTTGGTGTTGAATTGGAAGAAGTGTCATTTCATGGTCGAGGAATGCATTGGCCTCGGCCATAAAATTTCAAAACATGGTATTGAGGTTGACCAAGCCAAAATTGAGGTGATCTCCAAACTCCCTCCTCCTACATTCGTGAAGAGCGTGAGGAGCTTCTTGGGTCATGCGGGTTTCTATTGCCGTTTCATAAAGGACTTTTCCAAGGTAGTGAGCCCATTGTACAAACTTTTGGAGAAGGATACCAAGTTCCATTTTAATGAAGATTGTTTGAAGGCATTCGAGTTGCTTAAGTTCAAGTTGACTACTACTCTTATTATCACCGAACCGATTGGAGCTTTCCTTTTAAGCTCATGTATGATGCTAGTGATATTCCGGTTGGAGCGGTGTTGGGGCAAAGAATCAACAAAATCTTCAATCCAATCTACTATGCTAGCACGACCATGTATGATGCCCAAGTCAACTACACAGTGACTGAAAATGAGCTACTTGCTATTGTTTCTGCCATGGAGAATTTTCGGCTGTATTTTATAGGTAATAAGGTGATTGTTCACACATACCACGTGGTGCTTTGGTATTTGATAAGCAAGAAAGATTCTAAGGCAAGGTTGATGCGGTGGGTACTTCTTTTGCAAGAGTTTGATCTTGAGGTTCAAGACCGCAAGGAAAGTGATAATCATGTGGCAGACCACTTGTCCCGTTTGGAGGAGGAGGAAAGGACAAATGATGGCCTTGAGATCAATGATTCCTTCCCCGATGAGCAATTGTTAGCCATTTCAATTATCGGGATGCCACGGTTCATCGATCTGGAAAATTATCTTGTAAGCGGCATTGTACCGAATGAGTTCTCTTCAAACCAAAGAAAGAAGTTCAAACGAGATGGCTTGGATTATTATTGGGATGAGCCATATATTTTCCAAAATGTAGGAGATGTGTGCCAGAAGAAGAACAAATGAGAATTCTTGAGACTTGCCACTCTTCACCGTATGGTGGTTACCATGGTTGAGCTAGAATGGCTACAAAGGTTTTGACTTGTGGATTCTATTGGTCTACCCTCTAAAAGGACGCCATTGAGATTTTCAAGCATTGTGATGAGTGTCAAAGGGCCAATGGGATTTCCAAAAAGAATGAGATACCCCTCACCACCATTCTAGATATTGATATCTTTGATGATTGGGGTATTGATTTCATCGGACTGTTCGTAAGATCTTGTGGAAACACTTACATTTTGGTAGTTGTTGACTATGTGTCAAAATGGGTTGAAGTCGTGGCATTACCCAACAATGAAGCTCGAAGTATGGTGTCTTTCTTGAAAAAGAACATCTTCACAAGGTTTGGTACTCCGAGGGCCATTATTAGTGATGGGGGTTTGCCTTTTTGTAATCAAGATTTTGATACTTTACTTACCAAGTATGGTGTCACTCATAAAGTCTCCACCCCCTATCATCCTCAAGAAGGCGGACAGATAGAAGTCTCCAACCGGGAGATCAAGAGTATTTTGTCAAAGAATGTAAATGCCAACCGAACAGATTGGTCAAGGAAACTTGATGATGCTCTTTGGGCTTATAGGAAGGCCTACAAGATGCCAATTGGGATGTCTCCATATCGATTGGTGTTTGGGAAGTCTTGTCATCTTCTGGTAGAACTTGAGCATAAGGCCATGTGGGCGTTGAAAAAGTTGAACCTTGAGTGGAATGTCGCTACAAACCTAAGAGTGGCATATTTGAATGAGTTTGATGAATTCCGGTTTCATGCCTACACAAGTTCGTCCCTTTATAAGGAGAAGGCAAAGTACCTCCATGGCGAGTATATCCACAACAAGGAGTTCAAATAAGGAGATCTCGTGCTATTGTTCAATTCCCGGTTAAGGATATTTCGGGTCAAGTTAAAATCAAAATGGAATGGGCCCTTTGAAGTAGTGAATGTAACCCTCTTTGGTGCTCTAGATATGAAAAATTAGAATGATGAGGTTTTTAGAGTCAATGGGCACCGAGTTAAACATTATCTTGGCAAGGTTGAGGATGGCCATATTGTCACGGTTGTTAATTACAAGTGATTGGTAATTCGCGTCGTGCCGCGACGTTAAATGAGGAGATTCTTGGGAGGCAACCCATGTCTTTTTCTTTCTTTTATTTTTCTTCTTTTAGATAGGCTTGGTTTTATGCTAACAAGTTTTGAAGTGTATGCAGGAATGTATGCGCATTGCAGTGACTGTCCATGAAAATTTTGGCTGTGTCAAAGTGCATAGTCTCTGAAGTTGGCCTGTCAAAATTGCTTAAGGAATTGCGGCTGCACACATTTTTGTGCGGTCCGCCCTAATGCTGCGGTTGCACTAATTTTTGTGCGGTCCATAGCCAATCATCTCAAGGGCAGATAAGGAGTACGGACCGCATCAAAATTATGCGGTCGTACTCAAGTAAAATAATGGGTCCCACGAGTAAAAGTATAAATAGGACTTCTCTCTTCTTTTTACACGCTTCGCTCCTCTGAGAGCTAAAGCCAAGCTTGCAGAGTAAAATTACCATTTGATCTCAAATTGTTCCCTCATTTCATCACCTGCATCTTCATTACTGGTATGTTAATTTCTTCAGTAGATTCTTCATCTTTTGTTTGCTTGTGTTCTTTAATTTATGGTTAATCACATGCCTAAAAATGTGAATGCTTAGTTGTTTTCGCTTAGAATCATGTAGGTAGCATCTTGAATGTTAAGTAGGGTCTGGGTAACTAGCTAATAATGTTTAATTGCTAAAACCATGACGCTTTGAGAGCAAATTTGCATAAACTCTAGGCCAGTGCCTATAGATTTGAATTATGTGGCCGCACACATTTTTGTACGGTCTGCAGTAGAGGTTGTACGGTCTGCAGTAGAGGTTGTTCAGTTGCAACCCTTAGAGTTAGGAATTTTTTTTCTTAACTTATGCGGACAGACTCAAAATTGTGCGGTACGCAATGGACTTGTGCGGTCGCACTCATTTTTGTGCGGTTCGCAAGAATGGAATTTCAGAGACCCCAGTAGTTTGAATATGGGGATCTACAGCTGCACTCACTTATGTGTGGTCTGCAATGGGTAATCTGCAGCCGCACTCATTTTTTTGTGGTCCGCAATGGGCAATCTGCGGCTGAACTCACTTTTGTGCGGTCCGCACTACCGTTTTTTAGAAGGATTTTCTGTAATTTCCAATTATGTTTAAGCATGCATTATAAGCTTCAATCGTAACAGATTTCTAGTTCTTATGTGTGCATACAATGGTTCGCTCACATGGTAGAGGAGATACACCAAAAGGAAGGGAAGAACCCTCTCGAGGCTAGGATCAAGGCAAAAACAATCTACCTCTAGCAATCCAGAAGGTTATCAGCAAGACAGAAACAACCAATAGAGCCCTTGATACCTTGGAGATGAGTGAGAACATCCTATCCGGAGAAGTTTTCGAGGTTAACTTCGCGCAAGCATAGCTGGAAGCCCAATCACAACAAGAAGCCCAATCACAACACTTCCCACGAAGGTTTCGTTTGGTCTATGAGTCTTCTTCACCTACCAGTGTCTGAGGGTTCGGAAGAGGGCATCCAAGACTCTAAGCCCTCTTCCTCACATGCTCCCCCTGCTCTAATAAACATAGATGATGATGATGTTCCATATGATGGAGAGTGGGAGACATTACAGTGCTAGGGTTGGAAAGATCAAGGAGGCTGGAGATATGGGAGGACGGATTTATTAGTGCCAATGCCTTTGCCAAGTTTAGGGATTGGTGACCATAGAGGTCGCTCGCTCTTAAGAGAGTTTTTAATGAAAGACCTGAACAAGCACAACCCCAATGTCCTTAGGAAATTCCAAGAGCGGAAAGTTTGGAAATGGTTCACCAAAAAAGTCCTAGATGCAAATGAGTACCTGGTCAAGGCGTTCTACGCAAATATTTCTCATATCAAATAGGGAACAAATGTGACAAAAGTGCAAAATCTGAAGACCCGCTTTGACTCATGTGCACTGAACCAATATGTGGAGTTTGAAGAAGTGGAAGCAGTGTAATATTTGGTGAAGTTTGATTTGGGTGATGCAACTCGCCCATGGTTGGCTGAGATTTTGGAAATCCCAAGGTCAACAACTCTGTGGCTCACAACAGGGGTTCCAATTGTCTGAGCCAACCTAAACTTTGAAGCAAAAGGGTGGCAAACGTTCGTGTGTATCCGAATTGACCCATGCATCAATGAAATATGCTACCACTTCCTCGTGCAATTTTGGTGTCCTCGATTATGACTGGGTATCCGATAATTGTTGGTGCCATCATGTCCACCAACATCACTCTAGCTGTCCCAAAAGGTGAAAGATCTTATCCATACCCAAACTTCCTCGCGGAGTATTCAAGGATCAAGGGATGGGTTCAAAGAATTATGATACAAATTTAAAGGCCAAGAAACATTTCTCCTGGTACCACCTTTAGGGAGCTGACAACCCTAAATTCAAAGGAAAAGCTACTACCTCCACTGGCCAGTCTGAAGAGCTAGCGATAGTGGTTACTTATTCAGCTGTAGAGCCCTCCATAGCAGCCATCCCACCTTCATCCTCCGATCCACCAGCTTCTTCTAGATTAGCAGTTCTATTACCAGTGCTAGCTTCATCTACCTATACTTAGATTGCATTGCGAGTGTCCCAAACATTGGTGAGTCTTAACAACTGGATGAAAACAGCTACTACGAAGCTCACTAATATATCCAATGTTGTTGCAGCATAGTCCTCAGCCCCAGCAACCCTAATAGAGCCACAGGTACCTCCGTCAGTGGAGGAAGCATTGAAGAAGATTATGGCTGACCAGAAGACTATCATTAATAAAGTGGAGGCACATGGGAAAATTATTGAGGATTTGGGCAAATAGGTCAAGAAGATGCGGGGATCTCAGGCATCAAAGAAGTCGGTGTATAAGTTAAGAAAAGAGATTGTGAAGATTACATCTACCGGTGATCTACAATTTTACCTGCTCATGGAGATAGCACCCCCAACAACACAGGCAGTCCCAGCAGCACAGGCAGTACCAGAGTCAGCAGTCGGCCAGTCTGATGAGCCGGTTGCCGCTTCCCACACTACTGAGGAGGTGATCCAGATGCTCAGCAACCTAGTTTTCCCTCAGTTGGTGATGATGAGATACAACTTGAGGCTGAGGTTGCTGATCATCCTATGCAGACTGAGACCACATAGGAACTTCTCTTAACTCTCTACCCTTTCCCTGTTCTTATTTGAAATTTGTGTTGTAATAACTCTGATACTATTTTTCTTTCATCTTTATTTTACTTTGGTATGTATATACTTTCTCCATTATATGTAAATATTTGTTTCCCCTATGTATGTATTATTTTCCTTATGTATATATTCGTTTGAGTTTAGTTTGTATATTCATTTATCTCGCTTTCCGTAGTTTATTTCATAGCTTCTTTAGTTTGCTCTTCCTTTGTAGCATAACTTCTTATTTACTTTAGTAGCTTCTTTTTATTTTGCTAGATTCTTTTTACGTTTTGAGTGAACAATAATGGTTTTATTAATTCCACGGTTCTTTCCAAAGGTGAATTATGTGTGAACCGGGTGGCTCTTCCCAACGATGGATAGCGTGATAATCTTCTTAAGGGATTGGGTCTGTTTTCTTTTATGTTTTTGTAAATATAGTAGTAATGAATAAAAGGGCATCTCAAGCATGCTTCACTTGGTATCAATATATCTACCTATGATCGTATGGTTAAAAAGAAGTTGTTGCTAGAAAAATAGCTCTAGTTGTGACTCTTTTGACTCTTGTGTTGACTTAAGTAGTCATTGAGTAGTTCAAATCGATCCATTTATGATTCTTAATCTTAGCTAGGGTTTTTGTGGGCACTCAACTCTGTTCTCTTTAGAAATCTAGAAGCGTGAGAGGTGAGATATTTAGTTGCAAGCCAAGCACCCATGCTAATGGTCTAGAACGTGCCCCGGATGTGTTTCTAGGCAAAATTCTAAGTGTAACTTGGCTTGAGAAATGATCGCAGGCTCTCGTTGATCCAAATTGAAATTTAAAATATTCCATAGCCTACCAATGTGATATCCCTAGTCAACCCCTTTGAGCCGAAGTCTTTTTTCTCTCAATAACCATGTTACAAGACTTCATACGTTTTTGTAACGACCCTCTCTAGGCACCCGATCATTTCTTAGCATTCTTGTGAAACAATTAGAACAAACATAATTTTGGGGGAGAGAAGAGGAGTTTTAAAGTGATGACAGGTACAAAGAAGAGAAAGAAATGAAGAAAAGGGAAGGCAAAGAAAAGAAGGAAAGAACAAAAACAAAAATGCCAAAAAAGAAAGTGAATAAAGTGAAGAGTTGAAGGGAATCCAAAAGAAAATAAGGAGGAAAGGCTGAAGTACGAAGAAAAGGAAAAAAATTAATATCATGCTCAATAAATAGTGATGTTACGTCTCTCTAGTTCCCTCGAGGAAGAAGAAAATGACTCAAAGAGTCAAGAAACTATGAGCCGAAAAGAGAAAAATGGAGTGCTTAAGGAAGGATGAAATCATTCTATTCCAACTACTCCTACCTTGGTGCAATCATTACATCTGGAAAAAGCCCGACATGATTTCAAGTTGAGAGAGCTTACATTAGTGGTGATTAACATAAGGGGAAGCTTATGGTACTCAAAGCCGGACTTGTGACATTTTTTTGAGAGAGATGAGCGAACTTTTCAAAATTCTTGCCTTGAGTGTTACATTCTAAAGTGAGATTTGCTAATAGACAGTAGAGGAGAAGGAGTTTAGGATCCACAATGACCTAAATAAAAGAGCAAGCTTCCTTGATGAATAGAGTCAACTCTTGATGCTCTACAGTCACACTAGAACTATGGTACTCAAAAAGCGAAATCATTGTATTATTGATAATTCATATGTGTTATGGGTAATTATTGGTCCCAATTGATGTGTAATTAATTAACCTTCGGCTAGCTGAAACATTCATTTTTCTAGTGAAGATGAGAATTGCCTTATTTGCTTGAGGACAAGCAAAAGCTTAAGTCTGGGAGTTGATAAGTAGGGATTTTATCGCTTATTTTGCTCTCCTTTACTTACGTTTGAGCTCAAAAATGCTTAAAGGTATTCCCGAAAACTAACAAAATGTGCTTACTTGTAGGAATAGGGGAAACGAGCCAAAGAAGTCTAGATCAACTGAAGAAGGAATCAAAAGTGAACCAGAACCAAAACATGGCAAAAAGGGCTAGCAGTGCGGACCACACAATTCTAGTGCGGCCTGTAGAAATAGAGTTAAAGAGTATGTTTTGGCCAGCTCAGGGAGTGAGGACCACACAAAAATTGTGTGCCCGCAGGAGGTCAAGTGCGGCCGCATCCATTATTATGCGGACTGCAGGATTGAGATTCAGAGAGCTAGAAAATAAAGGAGTGCGGACTGCATCACTTTTGTGCGGCTGAATAATCCTAAGTGCGACCGCAATCATTTATATGCGGACCGCATAAGACCCCAAGTTCCAAGCCCAAATTTCCAAGACTACCGACCGCAATACTTTTGTGATGCCGCAGAAGCCAATTGTGCAGACCGCATCAGAATTATTCGGTCGCACAACCTTTGCAGGGGCATTTTTGTCAGATATTTTTAGCTTAGTATAAATAGCGCTTTTTGTCCTTTCTAGGTTAAGTTTAGTTTGTAGAGGTGCACCTCAGCTGTTTTCTTTACTCCTTTGAGTGGTTTTGTATTAGATTAACTTCTTAACATTAGATTTTCTTTGTTTAATCAATGATTATGTATTCTATCTTAATTTCTTCTTGTAATTCTTTATTTTTCATGCGTAGCTAAATCTTTAGCTAAGGTTGTGGTTCATCCCTATTGTGGGTACTTAATGGGTATTTAATTTTAGGACATTTTTGTGATTGGGTTAGTGATATTTAGCCTTGTTTCTATTTAAATCCTAGAATTGATGGTTGCAAATACTGATTCGGGCCTTTTTGACCTAGTCCTTGCTTAAGAAAGAGAGACTAGATCTAGGAAAATTTTGCTAACAAGGAATTGGGTAAACTCAAAAAATTGATAGCCCCCATTAAAGGGTCAAATCTAGAGATAGTAAGACCCGACTTGAGCATACATCACTTGATTTGTACGATACCCATTTGGGCTTGAGAAAGCCAAATTGGACAAAATCACTCAGACTACCGAGAGGTATAGAGTGAGCAATTGCGTGTGATTGCTATTCCACGAACCCGATAAATCAAACTTGCCCTATAGTTTACAACTCGGTAGGTATCCACCTATGTGGAAGTCACGACCCTAGATTCCTTTATCATTTGAAAAAATAAGCAAAACCAAAAACATTGTCTTCTAGTTTATTACTTGCAGTCATAAGGTAAAAGTAGAAATAGAAACAACCAATGAATATGTGGAAGTACAATCTAAGGAACATTATACATTTACTCTAGTTATATACCTAATCCAAATTCTAACTCCATGTAGATTCGATCCCGACTTGTGATGAGTTTATTATTTTTTCGGCCGCCTCACTACCAAATTGTGGTGTGAATTTGGGAGAGATCGATTTTTGGTGTCGTGCCGAGGAGTTATATGGATTTAGCTATATATATAGGTTTTTGTGTGTGTTTTGTCTTTCTTTCCTTCCGAGTTACTAATTTTATGTTTGAATTGACTTTTGGTATGAAAATGGCTCTCAACAATGAGCCCATTGGAAATGTGCCATTGGGGGAGGATGTGGACAACGATGCATGTCACACCTCCTTTTTACCACCCCCGGAAAGGGATTAAATGGAAGTTTTTCCAATTTAAGTGACATCGAAACGGGATTATTTTATTTAGAAATCAGAGTCACAACTTGGGATAATTTATGATGTCCCAAGTCACCGGTTTAAAATTCCGAATTGAGGAAGTTTGACACTATTTATGGTCTGCGAACACAAAAATCTGGGTAAGGAATTTTGTTAACCCAGTAGAAGGTGTTAGACATTCCCGAGTTCCGTGGTTCTAGCACGGTCGCTTTGATCATACTTGGCTTAATCAAATTGTCTAATTACTTATTTTAGAACCTATTTGTATTCACCTCTTTAACCGCTTTTCATTTCTTGATTATTCGTAATTAAGAAATTAACTTGGAATGAGTCACGCGTACGTGTACTCATTTTGTTTGGCGTGTCAAGAATCGTGTCACACGTACGTATCCACAATTCGTAACACTTAGTTTATTCAAGAAAAAGGTTTGGTCAAAGTTGCGCGAATGCATACCTCGATTCATTTTTAAAAGAATCATAATTATGTCACGCGAACGTGTACACAATCACACTGATAGATCAAATCGTGCCTAAAGCAAGCTATGATGTAAATTAATTAAACAAACAAAATGAGAGCATGAGGAGTTTTCTAAGCTACAATAGCATAAAAACTGTTAAACATTCCCAGTAGGCTTTTTAAACCAAGTCTCGTAACCCAACAAGACCCCAAACCTCAAATAATTTCGATTAACCCCATACAATTCAGGATTAACGATTTGAATCCAAGTTGTTTTCCCTATGCAGAAATTACACATTCGCCAACAAACGCAGTTAAAGCAAGATTTACGCTAATAGAGAAGCTAAGCTACAAAATAAAATGTGCAAAAATATATTCGTTATTTTCCTCCTCACTATTTCACATAAGACATCTGCTACAAACTGATACACCTCTCGTAAATTCACTCAGGCTAGAGGCTAATGAAGATTTTTGCTAGCATCGTTGAATTTCTTTACATTTGCATTCGATGTTAATATCTTACTGTTGCATTGTTATTAGTATCACATAAAATATGGTCATTTAAGGTACAAAAGGCATTAGAAAACACTTGACTTATTAGTAATAGTCCATTGTGGTAAAAGCAAAGAAGATTGATTCAATCAACCACACATAGATTTTCTATTCATGAACGTGCATGAGGTATCGTACCTTGAAATTTTACGAACTTGGCGGAATGGACCAGCTAGAAGCTTCAGGTCCTTTGGTATAATGAATTTGCGTCTTTCGGGCAACCTCACCAAAAAATAGATTTCTGCACTCTTTCGGCCTTTTTGTATCAGGTGGCTTGAGAGCTTACATCTTAGACATTCAATTTCTAATTCACCAGACCTAACATGACCACCTGGAAGCTTGAAAATGGCATTTCCTACTTGCAATAATAATACATGTGGATGTTTGAACAACTCAACCTTCAAACTAACTTTCTTCAATGTATTGTTAAACCAAAAACCTCCGACAGGCTTCTATTGTTGAAATTTTGGAGCAAATACAATGAAATAAAAGCTCTAAAACAGAAAAACTCTCAAGCGAGCTACAGACTAGGCATCTGGACCGGAATCGCTGACCTGAACTGATTCAACTCGACTGGATTTGGGCAGTGATTTCGAGCTGATTTCCATGCTGATTTGGTGTAGTTTCAGGGAGTCTTGGAGCTGGGTTTACCGCTGGGTTCGAACTCGGTTTCATAAAATTCAATGGAAGGTCGTCGGAGTTACACGTCTCCAGTCAGATCTGGCTCCATCTCGTGTGTGTCCTACTGTTTCTGGGCAGCAAAACGGAGGGTGTGTGGGAGGAAAATGTGGATGGGGTGGGGTTGAGAGTGGTTGCCGGTTTCTGCATTTTGTTGGAGATGATGAAAAAGGAGGGGGG
>MU693104.1:34587-98895 GCA_026770625.1 Nicotiana glauca
TTTTTTGTATTTTTTGCGAAGGCTGCTCTAGCTCCTTAGGGTCTTTTTTATTTATTTTTTGTTCTCTCTTTTCTTTAGCTTTGTCTATATATTTATGGGAAGGGACTTAGGGTTAAGAGGAATGGGGTATCCGAATTTGGGTTCGAAATTGGGCTAGATGAGTACTTAAATTCAAGAGAGACAAATCAATAAGCCCAAGCTTAATTCTTTCTATTTCCTAAGAAGTAAAAATCTATAAACTTACTAGTTAACCTTAGCTTATGTACCAAAATGGGATAAAATTAGCAATTATTTTTGTATATTTTTAAAGATTATACTAAAAATATGAATCCTAGTAAAATAGTATGACTACAAAACATTAACGAAACTATATTTTTAAAATATTTAATTTTTATAATAAAATAAAGTAAAAGAGTCAAAACTAGTTGAAATAGCTATATTAGACCTAAACTAAATATTTAAATGCTAAAATATGTAAAATTTTGGGGAGGGTCAAAAATCACATGTCTACAATGCAATGGATGAGGTTCCTCTAGAACCTCAAGCTAATAGACGAGGCTGCCCGCCTCACGATAATGTGTCGGTCCCTCCCCAACCTCCACAAAGAGTGGCAACCCACCGACAATTGCCAAATGAGGGTTATGCAAGTTCTATATTCCCGCACCTCGAAAAATTGGCCTTAGCCCTCCTGGTCACTTTGAAAGCTAAGGCCTTATTTCCAATGTCACCCGATAGCTGTGGTGAGCACTTTTTCCATGCGGAATATTTTTCATAAACTTAAACCCTCAGGTAGGCTGGCCAAGTGGGCCATCAAAATGAGTGAGTTTCACATAGAATATAAACCCGGAACTACAGTTAAGCCATAAGTTTTGGCCGACTTTATGGCCGATTTTCGTCCAGGACTTTTACCTTTGGCTACCAAAGAAGTGATAATGGTGTCGGAATCGACATTAGGAGTTTGGACTATGTTAAAAGGTAGAGCTTCCAATGTGAAAAGGTCTGGGCTCCGCTTAGTATTGACCATGCCCTCAGGAGAAATCCTAAGGCAGACCATAAGAATGGTTCCTCTAACTAACAATGAAGCCGAGTGTGAAGCTTTGATTTTAGGGCTCGAATTGGTCTAGGGACTGGACTCCAATGTCATAAAAATAAAATAAAACTCCCAATTGGTAGTAAATCAAGTCTACATGATCTTCAAAGCCAAATTGGAACGCATGTAACAATACGTAATGAAAGTCCAAGCTTTGCTCCCTTGGTTCCGGGAATGGTCAATTACGCATATCCCGAGGGAAGAGAATGCGGAAGCGGATGCACTAGCCAACCTTGGATCATCCATAGAGATGAAGGGATCAAATTCTGGTACGGTAATACAGCTTACGTATTTGGTATTAGATGCAGATAGCTATTATGAGTTAAACACAACCAATCGGGTCTAGGACTCAAGAAACAAGATTATTGACTATCTCGAGCACAGAAAGTTGCCCGAAGATCCTAAGGCATCTGGGGCGTTGTGCACTAAAGCAGCTCGATACATCTTCACGAGGGTTCAACTGTACAGAAGATCTTTCCAAGGCCCATGGACCGATGTTTAGGATCCTCCAAAGCTAATTAAGTTATGCGAGAAGTCCACGAAGGGATTTGTGGACTCAGGTGCAGATTCCATAGTGTTAAAATTAATTAGGGCATGTTAAAAAATGTGATAAATGTCAATGCTACGCACTATGGTACATCAATCGATAGAGACGTTGCATTTAGTTTTATCGCCATGGTCGTTCATGAAGTGGGGGATGAATATCGTTGGACCACTACCACCGGCTCCCGATAAGGTAAGATTTCTTTTTATTTTAACTAACTATTTTTTTTAATTGGGTTGAAGCAGGTCCTTACCTGAAGATCGACGAATGTGAAGTGGTAGATTTCTTGTGGGAGAATATAATTTGCAGATTTAGGATACAAAAAAAGATAGCATGTTACAACGGGCCACAATTTATAGGCGCAAAGGTCACAAAGTTTCTTGAAGACTTGAAAATCAAACACATCATCACCTTAACATCAAAGGGAAAATGGTCAATTAGAATCAACGAACAAGGTGATCATACGAAATATCAAAAGGATATTGGAAGAATCTAAAGGTAAATGGCCCTAAGAGCTGCCAAGAGTACTATGGGCGTACCAAACAATGGCTAATCAAGTCGTTATCCCAAAAAAATAGCTAATCAAGCACAAGGGAGACTCCTTTCTCTTTTATGTACGGAGCAGAAGCCATGATCCCGGCGGAAGTCGGGGAGCCTACCCTGAGATAATTCAGGGCAAACGAAGAAATAAACAATGAAGCAATGGTTGTAAATTTCGAGCTGCTCGATGAACGCATGGACTTAGCGCATATCCGGATGGCAGCCCAAAAGCAAACAATAGAAAGATATTACTGTTAATACACTATTTTTTCCTATATTTTTTTATATGCATAAATACTTCCAATATATATATATATATATATATATATATATATATATATATATATATATATATATATATAAACATGCACAAGGGTTTTATAATTTTTCCATAATTTTAAAGATTTTAAATTGATTTATTTCCTCCCCCTTTACTCATAAAATTCCCAATAATTATCCCTCGAATTATTATTGTAGTGATTTAGTCATTTAAATCCCATATTTATGCCAAAGCATGATTAAAAATATTTTTATGCATTTTTATAATTACATTTTGTATTTTTAAAGCTAAATTGCATATAATTATAATATTAGCCTTATTAATATATAATTACATTTCTAGGCATAAAATCGGTCTTCTATATTTTTAAAATATTGAAAATCTATTTTAAATTATTTTAGTACATGAAAATTATTTTTTTAGAAATTATTTATTATAAATTATATAGGGAAAATTGGCTATTAAAAATATAGCCAGATTTGCATTTCAATCATAGCCTAAATTAAATCCAATACCCAGCCCAATTTCAGGATAAAATACCTAATTCCCAAAAGGAAGTGAGTTATTACCCTATGAATGTCGAAACCTGGACTTCTCTATCTCTCTCCGCGAAGGGAAAAAAAGGGGCACGACAATTACAATCGAAAAGCCAACCTTCGTTATTTCAAAGTAGGGGATTTGGCTTTAAGGAAAGTAACTCAAAAAACCCAGGAGCTCAATACGGGAAAGCTGGGTCCAATATTGGAAGGCCCCTACTAGGTTTTAGCTTTCACCGGAAAAAGGGTCATACGAGTTAGAAAATCAAGATGGAGAAAAGTTTCCAAGCAAATGTAATATGGCACACCTAAATAGATATTATTGCCGATAAGCCTCGCCTATACTGAAAGCATGTATTGCACTCGTTCTCCCTTCGTCCGGTTTTTTTTCAAATTCGGTTTTTCTGGGAAGGTTTTTAACGAGGAAGCAACCAAAAACATACAATGAATGAAGCTTCAGTAGCATAAATTAGACCTTTAAATGATAAGGCACACATGCAGAGAACCACTAGGGAGCAGTTAGATGGTCTTTTGCTTGATAGCAAAGTTCCTTTCGAGAAGTAAAGTTCATTATTGAATAGAGATTACCCGACCATTCCCAAGTGCAAGCACTGGATATTGTTATATAATCTTTGGCTCAATAGCATAAATTCCTGAGGGGGGGTGAATTTTTCTATCGAACAAAAGATTATCTAGCAATTAACTAGTGGAATCTTCGAAGAAATGTTCAAATTCGCATTTGAACAGCCGGTGGGGATGATATGAGGAGGCAACATTGACTATCACATTGACCGGAATATGAAAAATGGAAATATAGTTGTATTATTGGGACCGGGTACTGCAGGGCCAACCCCATAGAAACAAGTTGTACAAGTTAACCACAAGAAATGGCCATTTCTTTTTAGCACAACGAATGCTTATGTACTTTTGAAATGGATCGAATAAAGTCCAGTCCTATTATTTCTATCTTGTTTCTTTTCTGAAGGATGAGTTGATCTAATAATTTGAAAGTTAAACAAGTAATTAAAATGCTAGTGCCATAGTGAACATAAGATGTCCTTTTCAAGAACACCGTAAACATAAGAGGACCCTCTCTTATGAAACCCTTACATTAAAGGGTTGATTTCGAAAGAATATATGTCCACAATCCAAATACTACCGGGGGAAAATACACCCGAAGCCTTGCATAAAAATCGCAAAGAGAAAAACTTGCACAAATACTGAAATGAAAAACTAAACTACTGCATCTCCGGGACCCGGATGAAGAGAATCATCTACGCCCCCAGAGAGGTGGGTAGATCCACTGTCGATCTGATATCTTGTCCTTCATTATTTTGGCCTTCAGAATCGTCACTTTTTGTTTCTTTTTCAGTTTCTAAGAACTCAAAACCGGAAGAGAAGAATCGGTAGCATCAGGTCGAAGCATAAGCCCCCTTTTTGGGGTTAACTCCAACTCATGGGCCTGAGCAATTTCTGCATCAAAATCAATTACACCCGCTTTTGCCTCTTTCAAGGTTTTTCTCCTCACACTATACATAGCATATGTCTTTTCAACAACGGGGGAAGCTTTTCAGCACTGGAGTTCTTCTTTAAGATAGCCGACCTCGGCAGAAAGGTTATCCCACACGGATCTTGTGAACCGGAGGCTGACATCAAGCTCATGGACGATGGAGCTAAAAAATTTATTGTGCTCGATGGTGCTCTTATGATTCTCCTATAACCGGGCATACTTTTTCTCGGCAGTAGTAAGCTCTTCAGCTTTGGAGTTTAAGGTTGCCTCCAAATTGCGCAATCTTTCAGCTGAGGCAGCCTCACGATCGGATGCAGCAAGAACATCATTATGAATTTTAACCCATTTGGAATTTGTTTCTTCAAATTGTGCCCTTAATGGGGAGACTTCATGGTTAAGGGTTACCACTTCTTGCTTTTTATGCTTCAACTGAACTTCCAATTCAACAACCTCGACAGCTCGTGCTTCCAGTTCTAAGAGATGAGAAACGATGGTCTCGCTCAGCCAAAAGTTTATCCTCTTGGAGGTAAGTTCCTCCTTATCATGAATCAGTCTTTGAAGGCCCTCGAAGCAAGGAAAGTTGGCCTATAAAACAAAAATGCAAATTCAAAATCCGACTATGACAAAGATAGAAGAAACAACAGCGGAAATAAAGAATATACTAATGTTGCATTGTGCATGGCGTTATTCAACTAATAGTCTCCCAAGAGAGATGATATCTTATCTTTATCTTTTTTCGAAGCCAAATGCTTCAGATAGTTAGCAAGCTCTACCGACTGGGATAATAGATACCATCTGGTAGAGACAGAGAGGGTAAGATTCCTCCTCTTTTGGGGAGTTTCTCAGTGGGCAACATAATTTTGCCCCAAATTCCTATGAACTGGCAACTGGGGAAGAGGGACATCCTCTTCTCAGGATGCTGCGGCTAGTAGAGATGATGCAACAGTTTCTTGTGGCAAAGGTAGAGTTAGGAAGAAGGAGGTGAAGCTTATGGCAAAGCAACTGTGACAAATGTAGTGTTGGTTGTTAATTTCTCATTAACCAAAGATAGCAAGGGCCAAGTACTCATCCATGCGGAACTGGGCACGGCGACTAGGACTCGGATATGGGAGTTAGCCTTTTCCACCATATCATACTCCCCATTGGGTGCCGAGACATCATCCTCGGTTGGTGTGACTAACTCAACAAATTGGGCTTTTTGTTAAGATGAGGAAGGTTGTCATCTTCTATGTAGAGAATCCCCCTCCTCACTATCTTCACCATCATCGTCGATCACCAAGGTGTCTATGGACAACTCGGGCGCGGTGCTCATCACCACGACATCCAAAGATGACTCGAACACGGTATTCTTTGCCTTTTTAGTTTTTTCCTTAGCCGTAGGAATGTCTCTTTTTCCATTGCTTGTTTTCCGGTCGGGGACTTCGAGAAGGAAAACTTGCTCCAAAAGCAGGCTCGGAGACACCTGTTCGGGTAATAGCTTTTTATAACAGCCTTTTCGCGTCAGTAGGACTAGCCAAAACATCCTCCTCGAGGACGACAACTGAGCCTTAGGGTAGACCTAAATTAAACAGGATAGAACGGTGAATAAACTTCCCTATATGAAAGGGAAAACAAAATGAGTACAACTTACCATGATTTTTGGCCTTTCACCTATATTTAAAGGCCAGTTCTATCCACGTGCGTGTCTCAGGCATAGTGATATCCAAAATCATTTGGACCCACTAGTCCAAGCCTTCAACCTTCAGTGGAACCCACCTAGTTACTGAAACAAGTGAAATAAGAGAAATCAATAACAACATGGGGTGATATTTAAACTAAAGTAGAGGCAAACGATGAACTTACTCGTATGGTCCACAATTTCGGAAAAGATGAAGCCATGGCCGAAATGATGTCCTTAGTAGCAACTGCAATGAACTATTCCATCCACCCACGGTCATTGTCATCATCCATCTGGGCTAGCATAGCATGGTTGCCACATTTGCTGAAATTTATCATTTTCACCCAAAAAATCTTGGGGGAATAAAGGTTCATTAATCAAGCTAGGGCTAGCTCCTCCAACGTCTCACTACATGGATGCCAAAGGCAAACAACTATCCTCACCACAAAAGGACTTACTTATGCCAGACATACCTGGTAACGAATGCAGAACTCCACAATATAGAGTCAAGCTCCCCACTCAAAGAGAACGGTCCCAAGGTGAAGGGATACATATACAAATATGTGAAACCCGTCTTGAGGTAATTTTATTCGCTCCGCCAGATCAGGAGCGATAATGTTTAAATCTCTAGAATGGTAGTCTTCCTTCACAAAGTAATACTGGAAGGGCGAATAGAAAAAGAATATACGCCAATGGCCCACGTTCGAGGATTAGCGAAAGGGTACTTTTCTTCAAAGTCTTTAGTTATGAAAAGGCTTTTTGGCATAGTGGTGTTCATCCTAGGAGGCGCAACATCATCAGCTCTGATTTTGTTCTTTGAGAAACTAGAATTTTTGGAAGAAGAAGCCATTTTTATTAGAAAGGACGAAAAGGTTTTCTCTGAAGAAGAAGGTCAGAAAAAGTACAAGTTGATTGAAGAGAGTTTGAGAACGTTTGGAGAATTATGAACAGTAAATGAACAAGTTTGATGCGTATAAGTAAAGGAATAGGCGGCTAAAATCGTAGGCACAATTACCTCGATAACCGGTGAAAGTGATACTAAATTGTGGGATGATGCATGTTCGGGCCATTAAATGCGGAGATACGTGTGTCTAATAAACCATCAGAAAATTTTTGTAGGGGGTCCGAGAATTTTCCGCAAAAATAATGTATATCTACCCATTTCACGGTGACATATAGTTATGCCACCGAAAAGCAGGGGAATATCTATGTGGGGTAAAATATTGATCATATTTAACGAGCGCATGAGAAAGCGACACATGGAGCTGAAGACGGAAGACAGCCAAGACCAAAGGCAATGATATCGCTTGTCATCGGAGAGAATGATATTCATAAAGGAAAAATAAACTCCGGCCACCTGAAAGCTTTGAACGAAGATTATTCTATAGAATTAAGTGCATGGTCCTTTACAAAGAATATGACATTCAGTGCCCACCATTACACATTCTTCAATGGCCCTCATAATTGTCATTTAAGAGGGGCTTGATTCTAGGACCTTGTTCCCTAAGTGTAACTATTAATAGTGAGCTCTACCATCGTTATAATGACACGAGTTTCCTAATAAGCACATTGTATTCCATCAAAATCTCAATAATATTTTACTTTCTTGCTTACTTTTGTTGTTCTTACTATCGGAAGCTCTGTGCCCGACACTAAGATATATGCGGTTTATCAAAATTTCATAGCTGAGTCTTATATTTTTATCTCATTCATTTATCATTTTAGGGTCAAATATATTCACTTGTCTATAAACCATATATAAATTCAATTGCACCATTTTAGGGGTAATAAAAAACACTACAATGGATGTCAAGACATTGTGTCTAGAATTTAGAAGTACTGCAGGTGAACTTCCAGACATAGTGTCCTGACTTTTGATGTACTACAACCAAAATTTAAAACATTTTATCCTGAAGTTTGGGCTATTACTGTAAACTTCAGGACATAATTTCTTGATGCTTTTCTGGTCTTTTATGTTAATGATAAAACAATTTCAGTTTTTGATGAACATTGAAAATTGTATGTCCAGGCTTTGCTTGATCCAATAAACTGTTACGACCCAAACATAATTCAAATTTTGGGGTAGTTGAGAAAATTCACTGTATTTTCAATATTAAGGTAGAGTCGTTGTGATGTGAAAAAAATGGCAAGTTATTGTTTTATTTCTTATGAATTAATTACTTTTTTCCCAAGCATCGTAAGTATTTGTCATGCTTCTAAGACATCAATCTTTAGTGTTGTAACTTGAAGGCAATGCAAAAATAAGCTCTGAAAGGTTGTTATGGTTGTTGTATGTGGTGAAATTAGTTGATAACAGGTGGTCGAATGGTGAGGTGAAACATGGAATTGAAGACATATAAAAGATAAATCAGCAAATAACTAGTACCGGGTCAGGTGCCGCATAGCCGGTAATAAGGATTCAAAGATTTAATATTGGAGAGTATTTAATGAGCAGTTATTACAGAGAATATCTGTATTCAAAGTCAGTCCTTATGCACCAATCAATGACGTTTTTATTCTCATTCAAGAGGAGCTTGATTTTAGGATCTTGTCCCCCTAAGTAGATATATAAATAGTAGGATTGACAACCATTGTTTGGACATGAAACATTCTGCACTCAAAAGCTATAACCAACTATCTTGTTATGCTCAAATTGAACAGTTTTACAATAACTTTTACTCTTGTTCTCGGAAAGGCTAAGTTTGGAGTCAATCTTGTTATCTCCTTTACTTTTAGTCATTAATATTATTTTTTTTCTTATTTATTTATCATTATGGATCAAATCAATTAGCTTGTGTATAGTTTATGCTATAAATTCAACTATACAATTTTATAGGTAAACAGTTTGGCGCCTACAGTGGAAAATAGACAACCGCATAATTTCTTTGATATATTCATTTGTTATTAAAAAGTTTTGGTTTACTCCTTAAGTAAAAGTCAGATATGGCAGCTACTGATGTCAGCAATGGTCACAACGTTGGAGTACACGATGAACGGAAAAAAGTGTCCCAGCATAATGATTCCATCAGTGAGACCCTCAACAAAAGAAATAAAACAACCTCAGTTCACGAAGGTAAATATCCTTGGCATGCACGGGGCCCAACACCTGATGATGTGGAGGATAAACATATTTCTAAAATGGTTAAACTCCTAAGAAAACAACAAAGAGTAATAATGGATCACCTATCGAGACAAGATTGCATGATGATGGAATTGAAAAAAGTACTATCGGGTCCTACAATTATGCGAATAGAAGGTACCCAGTTCCACCCAACATTCCTGCAAATCAGGCGGCACAAAGGACCGATAACAATACTATGAGGGATGAGATCAATTTCGAGGAAGCAGAGTGACTGGTAGCGAATCTGGGAATAACAACTTAAGTGATCCTTCAAAACTGAGCTCAGAGAAAGATGAATGAATGAATGGATCAGAATGCAAAGGAGTTTCATACCTGGATAGATCTGATCCTAGGCGCGCTGCCAGTGTTAAAGGGTCCGAATTCAAACAAGAAGACATAATTGTCGGTTAAACCAAACGCAACACCAGAGTTAATCTTGAAAATTTTCAAAATGCCAGCTATACAATATAGGACTTCAGATCCATAGGTGCACATCATGACATACACCATGGAAGTAAAAGGAAACGCCTCGGCACAGCATGAGATCAAATTGTTTTTGTTGAAAAAGTTCAGCGAGACCCTCGCGATGGGTGCCTTAACATGGTATTCTCTCTTACCCGAGCATTCAATTATTCTTTTGAATTACATGCACATTCATTCATCAAAGCCCACGCTAGATAAAGAACGGTCCATGCCAAAAAGGCAGATATATTTAGAATTTCATAGAGATAATCCAAGCTGCTGTGAGAATTTGTTATCCAGTTCCAAAAGGAAATGATATTATTACTAGCGGTTTCAGACGAATGGGAAGTGAAGGCATTCATGAAGGGTCTAAATCGACTGAGTTCTGATGCCTCCTAAAAACTAAAGGAGAGCTTGCTCCAGTTTCAGACAACCACATGAGCAGATGTCCAGAATCGCGACGAGTCGATGATAAGGATAAAAGATGATAAACTTGGCTCTTCGGTGTCATCCAAGGGACGGGGTCATAATAAAAATTAGGATAAGTTTAAAAATGACTTTGATACATATTGTAGGTTCTCAATTTTCTATTTTACGAGAGGATCAATGGGCGTAGTAGGAAAGGATTTCGGTCATCAGATAGGTTTGCTTCCATTAGAAGGACGAATCATGGCCAGAATAATAGTTTATTGCAAGAAAAAGTGGTGCCAGGGTCCCGAGATCCTGCATATCCCAAGTTATCAGATTATAACTTTAACATCAGCCTAGTAGAATTGGTGTCGGTAGTGAGGAATATAAAAAAACCATGGTTTCCAAAACCAATCCGATCGGATATTGATCAGAGGGATCCTTGTAGTGTGAAATCTATCGGACTCTCGTCCATATAAATGGGGATCGCTAACATCTTTGCGAGGAGGTGGCAACATTGTAAAAGAATGGCCATCTTAGAGAATGTTTGAGTGATCGAGCCAAAAATAATTATGATCGAAGTGGAGACAATACGGAACCATCAAAGACGAAAGTAGGGTCACCTAGGATGACTATCAACATGATCTTTTGAGGAAATGAGGTTAATGGGGTAACATTTTCAACAATAAAGAAAATAAAGATATATATGACTCACAACAATAGGGTCTGCGAAGTCTCAGAAGATGACATCACCTTCATATAGGAAGACGCTGATGAAACTTCTTCTGCCACATAATGATGCTCTGTTAATCTCTCTCAATGTCTTAGATTTTAAATTTAATCGTGTTTTGTTGACCCAATAAGTTCGGACAACATAATACAATAGAGAGCTCTGGAAAAAACAAAGTTAACCGAGAACATCATTCAGTCGACAAAGCTTCTATTTGGGTTCAATCTGACAAGCGTGATAACCCAAAGAGAAATTTTTCTGCCCACGCCCACGGAAGGTGTGACAAAGACCACTTTATTCAAGGTGTCACCTATGAAAGGTGTGATGAGATTTTGCAAGAAAGGGAAACGTAGCCCACGGTATATTGGGCCTTATAGGATTATTCAGAGAGCAGGTCAATTAGCTTATGAGTTAGAATTTCCCTCGGACTTGATGTTTGTCCATCCGATTTTTAACGTATCTATTATATATAAGTGCATTGGCGATTGTACCCGAGTGGTGCCCACAGATGATGTACAGATTATAGAGGACTTGTCATACCAGGAAATTCCGGTTGCCACCATAGACCGACAAATTCGCAAGCTACGGAATAAGGAGGTAGCCTCCGTGAAAATCCTTTTGAGGAACAACAATATGGAAGAAATGACTTGGGAGATCGGGGAAGACATGAAGTTTGGATATTCCTACTTATTTCCTCTTCCACAGAAGGGTCTGACTGAGACGTCATAACCTTAAGCTACATGTATGGATTCTGGTGTCAGTTATTGTCATTAGTCGCATGAAGCCATTGTTGTAATTGATGATTGTGATCCTATGTGGCATTGAATTATTAAGTTTCTACAGGACGAGTTGGTAGTAGTATTGTTACAAAGGCGACTCTGCCCAGGGTTATATAGATCCCGGAGAATTAATTGACGCAGACTTGGGGGTGAGATTATCTTGAGGTTAACGTATTTACGCTACTTATAACAAGCGAGAAGTAAGTGTCATGAAGGATAAAGGGTACATAAATTAAAGAAAACGAGTTTCGTTGAAAGTGGCCAATTTGGGACAAAATACGGGTCGAGCGGTAATACCTGTTAAGTAGGAACTAGTACCATGCAAGGTATCACATGACCACGGTAGTGTAATATATAAAGTATATTAAAAAAAATAGTATTTTTAGGTAATTTGAGATAATTTTTAAATTATATGTGTAATTGGTTAATTACTAGGTAACGGGACATTACCCAATTAACTAATAAATGAATAGAAATTAATGATTTCCACGTAGCAAGAAACCACAAAATTGGAAATGACTAAGTAGTCATTTATGCCTAGGTGGCTACCTAAGCATTAAATGGAAATTAATGAGTAACAAAACAAGACTTCTAACAAAGTCTTGTTACATTGACATATTAGACAAAAGAGAACAAAAAAAACGATATCAATTAAAAAGGCAAACCTATCTTCTTGGTTGATGTCCGGAAAGCTTCAAAGAAGTGAACAGAAGCATCTTGGTTTGATGTCCAGAAAGCTTCAAATATGCAAATTTCGTTCAAGTAATTTCAAAGAAGTAGAAGCAGATTTCGTTCAAAGAATTCAAAAAAAGCAGAAGCTTAATCTGATTTTTTTTAGTTCAAATTCAATCAACGAAGGTTTTCTAACGAAATATTATACGGAGTTTTCACTACTCCAGGTATGTTTAGGTCATCCCTTCTTTCTTTAGACATGATCAATACTATACAGAAGGAACGAGCTAATGCACAGTTTCCACAAATTACTCTATTCATAGAAAGAGTAGAGGCGTCTATATTCTTGATTCTCCATGAGAATTATTATTATCTTCTGTTCATGGGTATCAGAATAATAAGCAGTTGAAAAAGTTTATCTAGAAGAAATATTGAGATTATTACGTATTTTTCATGCATTTCACCCATTTATACATGTGCATTGACACATGACCAGATGGCGTTATATATGCGTTTATATGTAAATATATGTATATGGGATATGGAAAATGGTTACAACGTTATATACGTACCAGCACCGGATCAGCTGGTATATGTTGATGATGTTGCCCACAGTGGCCGAGACGATATGATAGGCCGCCCTCTGTGGCTTAATGATATTATGTACACCCATACCTTTGCATCACACGATATTTATACACACGTGAATGCCATTATAAATGTTTCAGAATTTACAAAGTTATCCAGAATTAAAGATGTGTTTCTTTATTCCATGTTTCATCTATGTCTTTTACGTACTAATTTTCATGCCTTACATACTCAGTATATTTTTTGTACCGATGTCCTATTTCACGGGGTCCGCATTTCATGCCCGCAAGTGCAGCTTGGCAAGCTGACGGTCCCCTTTCTTAGGATCCCTGATTAGCGAGAGTTAGCCTGCTCCACTTGATCTGGAGCTGCTTTTGATTTTGGTACGATACGTTTGTGTGTGTGTATATATATATATATATATATATATGTGTGTATGTGTGTGTGTGTGACGTGGCTCAGTCCCGTATTTGTATAGCTATATTTCTATTAGAGGTCTGTAGATAGTATGTCTAGTTGGGTTATATGTGGCCTTGTTGTCTTTCAATTTTGGATGTATAGTTGTTTATAACAGCCTTGCCGGCTCGCCCACTGTATTCTGGATGTATACGTACATATGCCTTGATAGTAGGTTCCTTCACGTATGTTATTTTCGTAATGCAGCAGATGTTATTCATGTTCATATCTTAGATGCATGCTTAGGGGTCTTTGACAGGTAGGACTCAAGCACCCATCGCGGCCCATCGGTTTGGATCGTGACAAAAGTGGCATCAGAACAGTTCTGTCCTAGGGTTGTCTATANAGGTATATAGACAGTATGTCTAGTTGGGTCGTATGTGGCCTTGTCGGCTTTCAGTTTTGGATGTATAGTCGTCTATAGCAGCCTTGTCGGGTCGCTCATTGTATTCTGCATGTATTCGTACATATGCCTTGTTGATACGTTTCATACATGTATGTTATTTTCGTAATTCAACAGATGTTATTCAAGTTTATATCTTAGACGCATGGTTAGGGGTATTTGACAGGTACTCAGGAACCCATCGCGGCCCATCGGGTTGGGTCATGACAAAAGTGCTATCAGAGCAGTTCTATCCTAAGTTTCTACAGACCGTGTCTAGTAAAGTCTTTTTTATGGGTGTGTTGTGCACCACTTATAAACAGGAGGCTACATGACATATAGGATGTTATCCTCTCTTTTTATCTTAGATCGTGTTATACAAGAATTCATGTTCCTAACGATATGTTATATTTTGATCGATGCCTCCAAAGAGTACGACTGCCCATAATGGAAATTCTGTGGCTGGTGAGACTACTAATCGAGCTCCACGAGTTACCAGGGCTCGGGGAGAGTCTTATGGTGAGGTTCAATCTCAGACTTCACATACCCCTCCCTTTCCAGAAGAGCTCTGATTGGCACCAGCTCCAGTGCCTGCCCGTGTACATTTAGCACCTCAGCTAGATACACTGGGTCAGGAGATGAGAGATGTTATTCAGTTATTGACCCGATTAGTAGCCACACAGGCTCGACATTAGGAAGTAGGTATTGGTCATACAGATAGGTCCGTGAGTGCGAGGGTTCGTGACTTTATTAATTTAGACCCTCCAGTATTGATTGGAGAAGATCCAAATGAGGACCTTCAGGTATTTATTGATAGAATGTAGTGGACGTTAAGGGTAATGAAGGCTAATGTGACTGAGTCACTTGATCTAGCTTCCTATAGAGTCCGAAATATTGCAGTTAATTGGTACGAGTCTTGGGTATTGTACAAAGGTGAGGATGCCCCTCCTACAGTATTCCACGAGTTTACAGAATCTTTTTTCGTCATTATCTACCACCAGAGTTTAGACGGGCCAGAGTTGATAGGTTCTTGACCCTTCGACAGGGTAACATAAGTGTTCTGGAGTACATTCTTTAGTTTGATTTGTTGGCTAGGTATGCTCTCACTATTTTATCTAAGATGGAGGATTGGGTTCACCGGTTCGTCATGAGATTAGAGCCTCACTTGCTTAACGATTGTATGTCAGTCTCACTTTAGCCAGATATGTATATTTCTCGTATTCAGGCATACGCTCTGGGTGCAGAAGAGCATAAACATAAATAGAGGTCCGATCATGAGCATAATAGGGCGTAGAATAAGAGAGAAAGATCTTCGGGTCTTTCTAATGAGTTTCGAGGTGGTCAGAGGAAACAGTACCCGAGGTATCCAACCTAGCCATCGGCTAGCGCCCCCCTCAGTTTGGCGGTAAAAGATTCATTCATTCCTTATATTCAGGGTCTGGTCAGAATTTTAGGGCCTCAGGTTCACAGTATAGGGCCTCAGGTCCACTGCCAGGCCTTCACTGTTCAATGGAGAGTACTAATCTTGGTGGAAGAATAGGATGAGGGATCACATCATAGGAGAAGACTATAAACTCTGGGACATAGTCACTGATGGTCCTTTAGCAACCATAAAGAAGAATGAGGAAGGAGTGGATGTGCCAAAGACAAGGGCTGACTGCACTACTGAAGACCTGAGGAAGTGGGAGAAAAATGCTAAGGCCAAGAAATGGCTTGTATGCGGACTAGGTCCAAGTGAGTACAGTAGGATTCAATGCTATAATACTGCTAAGGAGATATAGGGCACTTTGCAAGTGGCTCATGAAGGAACACCTCAAATGAAAAGGTCCAGAGGAACACTGTTGTATTTTCAATATGAGAGTTTTACTATGAATGATGGAGAAATTATCCCAGAGATGTATACTAGGTTCACTACACTGACAAATGAACTTAAGTCTATTGGAAGGATTATTCTTGAAGAAGACAAGGTTGAGAAAATCTTGACAAGAGTTCTCCCAGTTGCTTGGGGAATCAAAATCACTGCTATTCAGGAATCCAAGAATATGGCTACTCTCAGACTGGATAAACTGATTGGAAATCTTACTGCTTATGAACTAAGAAGGCAAACTATGAAGATGAACACACCCAAGAAGGAGAGAAGCCTAGTTCTCAGAATTGCTGAAGGTTCAGATCTGGAAGATGATGAGATGGCTATGATCACTAGAGATTTCAAAAAGTACCTGATGAGAGGACAAGGTTCATCAAGAAGTACAACCTTCAACAAGTCAAGAGCTCATGATAAACAGACCAATGAGGGTTGCTATAAGTGTGGTAAGACTGATCACATGATCAAGAATTGCCCTCAATGGAAAATTGAGTGGAAGAAAGAAAGGGCTGAATGAAGGAACAGGAACAAGGAACAGGTTCAACCAAAAAGGAACAAAGGTTCAACCAAGGCTATGGTTGCGACTTGGGGAGAAACCTCAGATGAAGACTCAGAAGATGAAGCTGAAGAAGAGCAAGCTCTTATGTCCATCGGAGAATCATATGATGAGCAAGAGGTAAGCATTCTGCATCTCAAAGACAAGATTAAATTTTTGTCTAAAGAAAGGCTGGCTGAGCTATTATTAGACTTCATTTATGAGTCTGAGATAGTTAACAACGAGAAGGAAGTTCTGTCTAGGGAGTGTGTGATTTTAAAAGCAAAATGCAAGAGTCTAGAGTCTAGGGTTGATGAGAGTGATAACAAAAATGCTGAGTTGAAGAACCTGGTTCTTGAACTCGATAACAGTGTTCATAGAACTTAGATCTGAAAATTTAAAACTGAAACTAGGAATAGGAAAAAAAAAGGTTGATCACATATATCTCACTCTAGAAGAAAATTTAGGAAAATTGAAAGATGAGATTTATAAGAAAGATGAATTGATCAAAGTCCTAAAAGAAGATCTAGGAAAAGTGAAACATAAACTAGACAGAACTTGCAAGTGGAACAAGGCTTCTTATGCACTTTCTTGGTTGCAAGAGCATCACAATAGCAACAAAAGAGAACTTGATTATGGGACTCAAGCTCCAAAATGGGACCCTAAAAGCAAGTACCTCACACTTCCTGAGAATTAAATCTGCACACACTGTGGCAAGACTGGCCATTACAAAAATGAATGCAATGCAAAAGGAAAGGCCAGTCAAAAGAACAAAGCTTTTGTTCAAGAGAAACACAAGTTGCTTGCTTGGGCAAGAAAGAATCTGATTCATCCTTTTGCCCATATAAAGGGACCCAAACTAGTTTGGGTTCCTAAGACTAACCCCTGATTTCTTTTTACAGGTCCAAGTGAAAGGGAGCAGCCAAATATGATATATGGATAGTGGCTGCTCAAAACATACTGGGAACAAGGACCAGTTCCTTTCACTTGAGGACCTAAAGGAGGAAATATCTCCTTTGGTAATAGAAATAAAGGTGAGATCATTGGGGTTGGAAAGGTAGTTAAGACAGACTCTCATTCCATTGAGAATGTCTACTTGATAGATGGCTTGAAATATAGCCTAATAAGTGTGTCACAATTATGTGACAGAGGTAACCTTGTAACTTTCACCTCTACCAAATGCTTTGTGATTAACCTTACCACTGACAAGATTATTTTGCAGGGAAAAAGAGTTAACAATATTAACATTGTATATTTGTCAACTCCTTCTGAAAATAAACTCACTTGCTTAAGTGTGTTAGTTAATGATCCCCTCATGTGGCACAAAATACTTTGCCATGCCAGTCTAAATCAGCTAAACAAATTAGTCTCCAAGGACTTGGTGATAGGGTTACCTAATATCAAGTTCAAGGAAGACAAATTTTGTGAGGCATATGCAAGGGGGAAGCAGGTAAGGTCATCCTTCAAATCCAAGAAAATGGTAAGTACGTCCAAGACGTTGGAACTCGTTCATATGGATCTTTGTGGTCTAATAAGAACCATGAGCAGAGGTGGAAAGAAATATGTAATGGTACTTGTTGATGATTATTCTAGATTTACGTGGGTACTATTTCTGGTATCTAAAGATGAAGAATTTGAAATGTTTACTGCTTTTGTTAGAAAAACTCATAAACAATTAGGAAATCAACTTGCATCCATTAGGTCTGATCATGGAACTGAATTTGAAAATGCAAAATTTGCTGAATACTGTGATGAAAATGGTATAGATCATAACTTCTCTGCTCCTAGGAATCCTCAGCAAAATGTAGTAGTTGAAAGAAAGAACAGGACCCTTGAGGATATGGCAAGGACCATGCTTCTTTTGAGTAAATTACCTCACAGCTTCTGGGCAGAGGCTGTAAACACTGCATGCTACATAATCAATAGATGCATGACTAGACCTCTTGTTGATAAAACTCCCTATGAGTTACTTAAAGGGAGAAATTTAAACAAACTCTCTAAAAGAACCCGTTCATAAACCTGCTACTCAGCAACAGAACAAAGGAGAAACATCTAGTAGAAACTAGTTTGTTGTGAAATCCCACAAGTATCAAAGTTCTTATCCCATTGAGTACGTCATTACTGATCCAACATCTGGAGTCAAAACTAGATATCAACTAAAGAATCTAAGTGCATTTGATGCTTTTCTATCTCTTATTGAACCTAATAATATTGTTGAGGCTTTGTAGGATGCAGATTGGGTCAATGCTATGCAGGATGAACTCAACCAATTTGAAAAAAGTCAAGTCTAGCATCTTGTTCCAAGACTCAAGTACAGATCAGTCATTGGCACAAAATGGGTCTTCAGGAACAAACTTGATGAAGATGAAACAGTTACAAGAAACAAGGCAAGGCTGGTGGTTCAAGGCTACAACCAAGAGGAAGGCATTAACTATGATGAGACCTTTGCTCCAGTTGCAAGACTAGAGGCAATCAGACTCCTAATAGCCTTTGCAGCACACATGCAATTCACTCTCCATCAGATCGATGTCAAAAGTGCCTTCCTGAATGGCTACCTAAAGGAAGAAGTGTTTGTGAAACAACCTCCAGGATTTGAAAGCAAGGAATGTCCTGAGCATGTGTACAAGTTAGACAAAGCTCTATATGGGCTCAAGCAGGCCCCAAGATCTGGGTATGAACGACTATCAAAATTCCTACTGGAGCATGGTTACAAAAGAGGTAAAATTGACAGTACCTTGTTCTTAAGGGAAAAAGGTAAAGACCTCCTTCTTGTGCAAATATATGTTACATAATATTTGGGGCCACTACTAATAGGTTGAGTAAGGACTTTGCAAAAATAATGGGGAGTGAGCTTGAAATGAGCATGATGGGTGAGCATAACTTTTTATTAGGGTTACAGATCAAACAAAATCAAAATGGAACCATGATTCATCAGGAAGTATACAAAAGAACTAATCAAAAAGTTCAAAATGGATGATTCTAAAGAAATAGATACACCTATCGCAACTGCCACTAAATTAGATGTTGATGAACCTGGTCCATCAGTTGATCAGAAGTTGTATAGGGGTATGATTGGTTCACTCTTGTATCTTACTGCCAGCAGACCTGACATTTTTTTCAGTGTAGGGCTTTGTGCTCATTTTCAGGCAAATCCAAAAGAGTCTCACTTGACTGTTGTCAAGAGGATATTGAGATATCTGAAAGGCACCACTGATTTGTGTCTTTGGTATCCAAAAGGTAGTAATTTCAATCTAGTAGGATATGCTGATGCTGATTATGTAGGTTTTCTAGTGGATAGGAAGATCACCTCAGGTATGGCACACTTCCTTAGTTTATGTCTTGTATCATGGGCGACCAAAAAGCAAAATTTAGTAGCCCTATCTACTGGTGAAGCTGAATATGTTGTTGTTGCTTCTTGTTGTGCTCAATTGCTATGGATCAAACAACAGCTGGTAGATTTTGGAATTGAAGTGGGATGTATACCAATATTCTGATAACACTAGTCCTATAAGTATGACAAAGAAACATGTTCATAATAAAAGGACGAAGCACATAGATGTTAATCACCACTTCTTAAGAGATAACTATGAGAAAGGATTGATCTCAATAGAATTTTGTGCTACTGATAAACAAATAGCTGACATCTTCACTAAAGCACTGAGTAGGGAAAACTTTGAGAGGAACAGGTTGGAATTAGGGATGATTAAGATCACCTAAAAGGTCCAGTTCAGAATGCAATAAAAAAATTGAAAAAAAATAAAAAAATTTGGTTAGAAGTTCTGACTTTGTGTAAATGTCTAGACTAATTCTTACTCAATCTCATACTCTAATCGGTATACTCCTGTGACATGTGTTTATATTGACTCACTCATCTCTTACAAAGTTTTTTCTATTCTGACATTTGAGGCATGATCAAGAGAAGTTCTACTTGAAGAACCTGGTTCATCAGTATATGCTCATGAGAAAGTTCAGGTATGTTTTTATACTTTATACAATTAGAAAGATAAATTTTCCAATCATGAGAAGAAGTCCTATTTTAACCAAACTCCCAGAAATTATATCCGTTGAGCATTGAACTAGTTTCATTCTCCTATAACTCTAAGGAAAACAGGATTCTTGCCTAAAAATTAGCGTTGCCTATTAATCACTAAGAGACCGGAATTCTAAAGTGAATAGACTCCTGATTAACTACTGCAAAAAGGCTGTCGTTACTGCATTTAATCATAACCCTCTTAAAATACACTCCACATCCTCCTCTTTAGTCTATAACTATCATTAATCTCTCTAAAATTCTGATCATCCTCTTTCTCTCCAAAATTCCAAAAATTCCCCAGAAATACTTCACCATGACAAACCCTCAAGATAATCCAGGCACTCTTCCACCAGTATCTCCTAATATGTACTCGTCTACACCCCTAGTGAAACCCCAAAACCTAGGTTTCGCCAGCAGAAAATGTTGGCAAGAAAAACTGTAGCTTCTGGTTCTCTGAGAAAAGCTCTAAATGAAAAGTTGAGGGCTAGCGACAAGAAAGAGACCCCTGCTAAAGAATCAGACTCAAGTTCTGAGTCTGAAGCATTTATCTCTGCCAGCGAAGGAGAAGAACATGGGTCTTCTGACACTGACAAAAATCAAGAAACCCCTGGTAAGGTAAATACTTGTTTTGTATTTTCTGATATAGTAGAAAAGGTAGATAATAGGTTTGTGTTGGTTGGTTTTGTGAAAGATGTAAAGGAGGCTGATTCTAGTAGAAGGGGAAAGAAAAAGAAAGACAAAGTTCTTGCAATCTGTGGAGGGGTAGAAGATAGTGGCAACAAGTCAGGGGGGAGTGGCTCCAAGGAGGCTGCTGAAGGTCTTGTTCATTTGAGTGAGCAACAAGATGAACATGGTTCATCTGTTGAAGAAACCCTAGCTGACATCCTGAAGAAGGTTGGGGCCAGCTATGATCCAAAGAAGCGCAAGGCTTCTTCCTAAAAGGCTCCAATTGCTTCCAAGCCAACAAAGAAAAGTAAGGTGTCATCTCCTAAGTCTATTGTCCCTTCATTACCAAAGGGAAGAGCTACTAGAAGAAGGGTCAAACAAAGTGAGGCAGAGTTGCAGAAAGCTTTAGAGCAAAGCAGGAAAAAGAAGAAGGAGGAGGGAAAAGCAAAGGTTGTGGAAAACTCTGAGGCTGCAGAAGAGGAGGAGGAGGAGATGGAACTGATCCATCAAGAAAGAGGTACAACTGTGGAGGTTCCCACTCCCAAACCAAAAGGATCCAAAGAAGTCTTCAGAACCTATATCTACTGAACCCTCCTTAGCCAAAAGAACCAGGTCTGCAGTCAAGGGGAAACAGGTAAAAATTACTGAAGAAGAAGAAGAATGGAGTGGAGAGGAAGAAGAGTAGGGGTCTGAGAAAGAACAAGATAGATTTTCCATCTTTGGCAGGAGAAATATTTTGAAAGGTATGTTGTTGAAGGACTTTGAGGAGCCATGTATGATAAGATTGGTGGATTCCCTAGATGCACAAAGGTGGACGGACATGGTCCTTCAAATGGATGGGAGGCTGGCCAAAAAGGAGCTGATTGAGTTCATGGCCAATGCCACTGTGAAAAATGGGGTAGTCACCAGCTTGGTGAGAGGAGTAAAGGTGCAGTTTGATGCACCTAAATTGGGCAAGATTCTGGACATACCCAGTGAGGGTTATGATGACTATACCAGGTAGAGGTGGCCTTGTCTAGATTCTCTTCCTACTGCTCTCCAAATCACCAGAAATTTTTGTGATACTAAATGTGCTGAAGAAGTGCCTGAGGCAAGGTTTGTGCAAAAGAGTGAGATGAAGCCTGAGAACAAGGTGCTATTTGAGTTTGTGAACAAATGTTTGCTTCCCAGACAGGAGAGAAGGCATACTACCAACTACATGGACTTGGTTCTTATGGAATGCCTTGTGAGAGGAATACAGATTAACTGGCCAGCTTTCATTGTCAAGCTGCTAGATAGGGTCATCAATGGCTCCAAGGCCCATGATACTCCATATGGATTTATACTAACGACTTTTCTACATAGGCTGAATGTTCTTCTGAAAAAATGGGAGACGGCTTCCAGCAAGGAGCATTTTGGTATCAAAACTCTGTAGGCTTGTGACTATCTCCTCAGTGTAGCCCCAGTTGTACCTGGTTCATCTCTGAAGACTCTTGTGAATAGCAAGGTTAGGGCCTTGGTTCAAGAATGTGGAACAAAAGATGTCGTGCTAGGCTCCAGGCTCGTATTGATGAACTGGAAAATGAGAGAAATGGCCTTAAAGCTGAGCTAGCAAACGAAAAGGAAAAGAGTGAAGGAATGCTTCAAACTATGATCAACCTTCTCCGATCCCAAGCGTTAGGTTTTCCAGTTCCTATCTTTGAACCAGCCTAGAACCCCCCAGTGACCCAGATTCGGGACTTTTCTTTGTTTTTGTTGCTCATGGTTGGATGTTTTTTCTTTCTTTTGTGGTCTAGTTTGTAAAAACATTTCCTAATCAATGACAATGTGTTTTTTCTCTTGTTTTATGAAGATTCTGATCTTAATAGTTAATTTTTGTCAAGATGATTATTGATTAACTGAACCATGTTTTCATTTGCAGTTGCCCTAGTGGCCATGAGTAATGATTAAAATCTGGGATTCACATTATATACAACTTTTTGATAAGGCCAAAAGGGGGAAGAGATATTGTGCTTTACTTTGTATTCTGAAATAAAGTGATTATAACCTGATTAAACCTGGTCCTTAATGATAAGTTAAGATTTCTAAGATAAAATATTGATAATTAAGCTGAGTTCCACAGGTTCTCTGATCAGTAAAAGCATAGAATTTGTCATTATCAAAAAGGGAGAATTTGTTGGCCCAAGTTCATATGAAGTTTTGAAGATTGGCAAATGAACTCAGTCATGGACCAGGTCCATCATGTGAGACACAGTGGTTATCTACATATACATGTGAGATGCACGTGAAGAATATAAGTCTCAAGGATCAAGCAACAATATCTTCTGAAGTGATCAAAAAGGTTGCATAAAGGATAAGGAGATGAAGTCTCCTTATGTGAAGAGAACTTAATCCGGATCAAGGATAAATGTTGGATTTTTTATTGTTCTAGGAATCAAATTCAATTAAGGATCATCAATTGATTCTCAATCAAACTCTAATTACTATCTCATTAAATAACTATGATTGTTCTCTTTTACAGGTATTGCACATACGCAGAAGTTAAACTAAATTGAGAGCAAAAGGGTAGGCAATTTTGGAAACAATTTATGTGAGATTTAAGTGTGCGCTCCTAAAGCTACTTGAACGAGATAGAAGAACCAGTTCCATTATGTTAATTCTTATTCTAGTTCAATTATAGTAGGTGTTTTAAAATTGTACCTTTCCAGCTTTCATAGAAGCAATTGTATTAGGTACTTTGAGTATTCAAGTTAGAGTTAACTTGAAAGTGTCGCAACAATTGAGGCTATGTGCCAGACTAGGATTAGAGTTAATTCTTAGGTTTACAAAAGTTTTGTAAATGCTGTTTTGGCTCATTGATTTTAGTGGATGTTTGGGAAAATCCTACTGAGTAGTAGGTCATGCTTTTTCCACCTTTTGAGCCAGGTGTTTTCCATGTAAAAATCTTTGTGTTCTTTATTTTCTGTACTTTTAATTCCGCAACAGTAGTAGTTAGAACACCTAGAAGAACTAGGATCACCCCCACCCCCTCTTTTGTGGTATTGACGTTTGGAACATCATATTACTCCCTATAGAATGGCCCCCGCAGAGATGAAAGAGTTGAAAGAACAATTAAAGGACTTACTTTAAAAAAGCTTTATTAGACCTAGTACGTCACCCTGAGGAGCACATGTGTTGTTTGTGAGAAAGAAAGATGGTTCCTTACGAATGTGTATTGATTCTAGGCAGCTAAATAAGGTGACGATCAAGAATAAGTACCCGCTCTCGAGAATTGATGATCTATTTGATCAGTTGCAAGGTACCAAGTATTTTTCAAAAATAGACTTGAGGTCCCGGTACCAACAGGTAAGGTTTAAGGATGAAGATATTCCGAAGACAACATTTAGGACTAGATATGGGCACTTTGAGTTTTGGGTTATGTCTTTCAGTCTGACCAATGCCCCAGCAGTATTAATGGATTTGATGAACCGTATGTTTAGGACATTTTTAGATCTGTTCCTAATTGTATTAATCGATGATATATTGGTGTATTCTCGTTCAGAGGCTGAGCATGCAGATGATCTACATAATGTGCTCAGAGTTCTACAAGAAGGGAAGTTGTATGCAAAAAATTTTAAATGTGAATTCTGGTTGGACTCTGTAGCTTTCCTTGTCCATGTTATTTCAGGTGAAGGCATCAGGGTGGATACACAAAGGATTGAGGCAGTAAAGACTTGGCCTAGACCCACAACACCGACGGAGTATCATAGGTTTCTCAGTTTGGCAAGTTATTACAGGAGATTTGTGGAAAGATTTTCTTCCCTTTCAGTACCTTTAACAAAGTTGACTCATAAGGGAGCAAAGTTTCAATGGACTGATGCTTGCGAATGGAGTTTCCAGGCCTTAAAGGACAAATTAACTTCAACACCGGTTTTAATGCTCCCAGAAGGGACTAATGGTTATCTAATCTATTGTGATGCTTCCGGCGTTGGATTGGGTTATGTACTGATGCAGCATGGTAAGGTTATGGCTTATGCTTTTAGACAACTAAGAGAGCACGAGAAGAACTACTCGACCCACAATCTAGAGTTAGCCGCGGTGATTCATGCACTAAAAATATAGATGCACTACTTGTATGGAATTCATGTTGATATTTATACGGATCATAAAAGCCTCTAGTACATGTTCAAGCAAAAGGAATTGAATCTACATCAAAAGAGATGGTTGGAGATACTTAAATGCTGTAACGTTGATATTTCGTATCATCCTGGGAAGGCGAACGTAGTAGCCGACGCCCTCAGCCGTAGATCTATGGGTAGCCTGTTGTATTTATAGCCAGAAAAGGGGGAATAGCCCATGAGGTTTATCAGCTAGCTAGTCTTGGAGTTTGGTTACTGGACTCAGGTGATATTAGAATTGCTCTTCAGGAAACGACAAAATCCTCTTTAGTAATTGAAGTAAAGCAATGCCAGTACGAGGATCCTGTGTTAGTTCATTATAGGGATACCACTCTTTAAAAGGAGAAGACACCATTTGAAATTACAGAAGATGGAGTCCCCAGATATCAAGGGCGATTATGTGTGCCTAATGTTGCAGGGCTACGTTGGCAGGTTATGGGAGAAACTCACTATTCTCGTTATTCTATCCATCTAGGAGCAACAATGATGTATTATGATATTAGGGAAGTATATTGGTGGGATGGAATGAAAAAGGATATAGCAGAATTTGTTGCCAAGTGTCCTAGTTGTCAGCGGGTTAAGATTGAGCATCAAAAACCCGGTTGGTTATTGCAAGCAATGGAGATTCTGACTTGGAAATGGGAAGTAATCAATATTGACTAAATCGTATATTTACCTCGTACCCAGTATAAGTTCGACTCGATATGGGTGATTGTTGATAAGCTTACAAAGTCAGCCCATTTTCTGCTCGCTAGGCTACATATTCCTCAGAGGATTATGCAAGGCTTTATATTAAGGAGATAGTACGACTGCATGGTATCCCCGTATCTTTTATCTCGGATAGAGGATCTCAATTTACAGCTAACTTCTAGAGGTCTTTCCAAAAAGGATTGGGCACTCAAGTAAGTCTTGGTATATCATTCCATCCCCAGACAGATGGACAGGCTGAGCGTACTATTCAGACACTGGAAGATATGTTACGAGCTTGTGTAATAGACTTCAAAGGTAGCTGGGATGATCATCTGCCACTTATTGTGTTCACATATAATAATAGCTACCATTCCAGCTTTCAGATAGATCCATATGTAGCTCTTTACGGATGGAAGTGTAGGTCGCCTATAGGGTGGTTCGATGTTGGAGAATCTGAATTACATAGGCCAAACCTGGTTCAGCGAGCCATGGAAAAGGTGAAGTTGATCCGAGATCGACTATTGACAGCTTAGAGTCATCAAAAGTCATATTCTGACTTGCGGCGACGAGATTTGGAGTTCGGGGTTGATAACTGGGTATTCATAAAGGTCACCTATGAAGGGTATGATGAGATTTAGCAAGAAAGGGAAACTTTGCCCACAGTATATTGGGCCTTATAGCATTATTCAGAGAGTGGGACAAGTATCTTATGACTTAGTATTTCCCTCGAAGTTGAAGTTTGTCCATCCGGTTTTTCACGTATCTATGATACGAAATGCATTGGCAATCCTACCCGAGTGGTGCCTATATATGATGTACAGATTACAGAGGACTTGTCATACGAGCAAATTTTTGTTACCATCATAGACCGACAAATTCGCAAGCTATGGAATAAGGAGGTAGCCTCCGTGAAAATACTTTGGAGGAACAACTATGTGGAAGAAATGACTTGGGAGGCCGAGGAAGACATGAAGTCTAGATATCCCTACTTATTTCCTCTTTCAGAGAAGGGTCCGACCAAAAAGTCATAACCTTAAGGAACGTGTATGGATTCTGGTGTCAGTTATTGTCGTTGGTCGCATGAGGCCATTGTTACCATTGATGATTGTGATCCTATGTAGCGTTGAATTGTTAAGTTTCTACAGGACGAGTTGGTAGTAGTATTGATACAAAGGCGACTCTACCCAGGGTTATATAGATCCCAGAGAGTTAAACATTCAGGACGAATGTTTCTAAGGAGGGTGGATGTTACATCTCGCATTTTCGTATGCTAAATGTTTTGTCTTCAGTTAATTGACGCAGACTCAGGGGTGAGATTATCTTGAGGTTAACATATTTACGCTATTTATAACAAGCGAGAAGTAAGTGTCATGAAGGATAAAGGGTACATGAATCAAAGAAAACGAGTTTCGTTGAAAGTGGCCAATTTGGGATCAAATACGGGTTGAGCGATAATACCCGATAATTAGGAACTAGTACCATGCAAGGTACCACATGACCATGGTAGTGTAATATATAAAGTATATTAAAAAAAAGATTAGTATTTTTAGGTAATTTGAGATCATTTTTAATTTATATGGGTAATTGATTAATTACCGAATAACGAGACATTACCTAGTTAACTACTAAGTGAATAGAAATTAACACGTGGCAAGAAGACACAAAATTGGAAATGACTAAGTAGTCATTTATGCCTAGGTGGCTACCTAAGCATTAAACGGAAATTAATGAGTAAAAAAACAAGACTTCTAACAAAGTCTTGTTACATTGGCATATTAGACAAAAGAGAACCAAAAAAACGTTATCAATTAAAAAGGAAAACCTATTTTCTTGGTTGATGTCCATAAAGCTTCAAAGAAGTGAACAGACGCATCTTGGTTTGTTGCCCAGAGAGCTTCAAATATGCAAATTTCGTTCAAGTAATTTCAAAGAAGCAGAAGCTGATTTCGTTCAGAGAACTCAAAAAAAGCAGAAGCTTAATCCGTTTTTTTTTTGAGTTCTACATTCAATCAACGAAGGTTTTCCAACGGAATATTTTACGGAGTTTTCCCTACTCGAGGTACGTTTAGGTCATCCCTTCTTTCTTTTGGCATGGTCCAAATTATACAGAAGAAACGAGCAAACGCACAGTTTCCATAAATTACTCTATTCATAGAAATAGTAGGGGTATCTATATTCTTGATTACCCATGAGAATTATTATTATGTTTTGTTCATGGGTCTCAGAATAATACGCAGTTAAAAAAGTTTATCCGGAAGGAATATTGAGATTATTACGTATTTTTCATGCATTTCACCCATTTATACATGTGCATTGACCCATGACCAGATGGCGTTATATACACGTATATATGTAAATACATGTATATGTGATATGGGAAAAGGTTACGGCATTTTATATGCACCACCACCTAATCAGTTGGTATATGTTGATGATGTTGCCCACAGTGGTCGAGTCGATATGATGGGATGCCCTCAGTGGCTTGATTATATTATGTACACCATACCTATGCATGATACGACATTTATACGCACGGGCATGACATTATAAACGTTTCAAAATTTACAAAGTTATTGAAATTTAAAGATGTGTTTCTTTATTCCATGTTTCATCTATGTCTTTTATGTAATAATTTTCATGCCTTACATACTCAGTACATTTTTCGTACTAACGCCCTATTTCACGGGGTTTGTATATCATGCTTGCAAGTGCAGGCAGGCAAGCTGACAGTCCCCCATCTTAAGATCCCTAATTAGTGAGAGTTTGTGTGCTCCACTTGATACGGAGTTTCTTTTGATTTTTGTACCATATATTTGTATATATATATGGGTATGACGTGGCTTAGTCTCGTCTTTGTACATTTATGTTTCTATTAGAGGTCTGCCGACAATATATCTAGTTGGGATGTATGTGGCTGTTGTCGATGCCCCCTTTTTCTCGCGAAAACGGGTTTATGACATTTAGGAAGACAACTCATTCCCTTTTAGGAATTGGGTTTTTGAATTGAAGAGTCGCCACCTAATGATTAAGTGCATTAGGACACTAAGAGGGTTTTGATTTAGAAACCAGAGATTTTGGTAAGGACTAGAAATTATCTCGAGGAAAAGGTGTTAAGCACCCCTCAAGATCCACTTGTATGGTTCCTAGCGATGCTATAATTGTGATTTTAAGTGCAAGAAAGAATTACAGATACATGGTAGTTTCACATAATGGTTGCAAGCAATAAAAATAAAAGGAGTTAAGGAAGTTGAAGTCTGGGAGGAAAATAGTTTAGAGATTCTGAAAATAAACAAGTAGAGGGGAAGGGGTTTTTCACTTATCTTGAGTAATTAAAATCAAATTGAAGAAGCCAAAATTTTGGGAAGAAAGCCGTTTTGAAGTTCCAAAAATAAATAAGTAAAGGAAAGAGGGGTCCTAAGTTTATAAATGATATGGATCACTCCATATAACACCCGGTAACCATCTATACACGTGGTGTTATCGCGTGGTCATCATATCTATATCTACCTTTTCCCACCCCGTTAAGGTATTAAAGGCGAAATGGTCTCACTTTGCTTATTGCATGCTATTACCTTCCCCAATCCTATCAGTCCCGGTGACATTTGGGACTACTAATCGTAAAGGGAAGAGGTATGGGGTTTTATAGTTTTAAAGGATAAAATTCTAAGGCAACAATCAAAACATATATGACAGGTATGGGGGAAGCACATAAACAAATAAGGCTCAAACAGACCTCCTTATATCAAAGAGAATCATATAGTTTTAGCATATGTTTCAGATACTGATTAAGTTCTAATTAAACTTAAGAGTCAAGGAGGCAGACTGGTTTATTATACTTTTCAGATAAGAAACCAGAATCAGACCTTCCTGCTGGCTGGAATTTATAGAGTCTGATTCTATTAACTAATTAAGCTTATAGTTTGCCTAGGTGAAACATACTGGCATGGTATCTAAATATGATCGAAAGATACTGATTTCAGAAGCAGATATATTAACAGCAGGATCATAAGTTCTGCAAGCGTTTAAGCACTGTTTATTACAAATTTTAAACTTATAAACGAGTTGAGGGATTCAGATTGGTTGATTACTCCTATAGGCATGCTTTCTAAGCGTGACTGATTTTAACGTTAGTGGAAACACAGAAATCCTATAGACATGGTGTCTAGAATACTGATTTTTATTATCTAAACCTATATATCATTTGCCTAGTGATGGATACGTATGCAGAATTCAGGAAGTCGTATACATATGCTCTCTATATGATATTCAAGAATGCGACATCCTATAGATAGGTTCTCTATATGAGATGCAGAAATGCAGAAGCAACTGATATGATATATTATGTATGAAATGCAGAACTTATAGGCAGGATTTCTAAGATGCAAAAGAGCAGAAGTTTATAGACATGGCTTTCTAAAAAATACAGAAGTGCAGAACTTAAAACAGGATTTCTATATGAAAAT
The DNA here is from genome assembly GCA_026770625.1 of Nicotiana glauca. Taxonomy (NCBI): domain Eukaryota; kingdom Viridiplantae; phylum Streptophyta; class Magnoliopsida; order Solanales; family Solanaceae; genus Nicotiana; species Nicotiana glauca. The sequence goes on from MU693104.1 coordinate 64,730, forward strand.
GCACGTCCTGAAACATGGTTTTTATATGAAAGTGTAGAAGTGTAGAACTTAAAACATGATTTCTATATGAAAATGCATAACTTAAAGCAGGATTTTTATATGAAAGTGCAGAAGTATATACCTAATGAATATGATATCTACCCTTATGCATACAATAAGTAACCCTCCCCTTTTCACTATAAACCTCATGAGTTATTACAAATTATTACAGCCCAGAATGAATACAGAAATGTAAGAAAAATATATCAGAAAGCTAAAATCCCAACCAAGGAGAGCCTGATTCAGACTTCTGTCTAAGGCATGAAGTAAACCAACTCCAAAGATCAAATTCCAAAGTCTTTCTCTTATTTGGGATGTGTCAGAGTTCCCTAAGAGTCTCTAATGGACTCTGGGTAGTGCTTACACACAAATATATATTGCATAATTATATTAGTGCAGTGTGGAAGGGCCAGCCCTCAAATGTCCAAGTTCAGAGGGAGCTCATGGTCCCAAAGCAAGGCTCATAGGAGGGGGCAGAACTTAAAATCTAAGAGAGAGTGCAAGTGCATAGGGGAAATTTTGGAAAAAGCCATGATAGGTTGGTGGTCATACCCAGCAATTAGGAGTGATGGCATACCCCAACCATCCTGTTAGCCACATTGTTTAGGAGTTAGGATCCATTAAAGGATCAAGTCCAGACATGAGCAACAATTAGGATGCGGCCAGGCCTTAACTTTAACTCAAACACATATAAGGGAATAAGGGTATAGGGAATTCATAACAGCAATAGATGCAAAGAGAACATCATATTCAATACTGAACATAAACAGCAAAGTAGACAAGATTATAGAAAACTGTAAAGCAAACACATAGGGATAAGGCTGAAAACGAAATTAGAACATACTAGTTTCAGGGAAACAGAGAGAGAAGAGCATTAGTAAAGCCAAATTACAAACACACAACAAGAACATTTCAAAAGAGAGTGAGGGTGCAGGAGTTTTGAAATTGAAAGTGTTCAGTAAGTGTTATGTGTTAGAGTATTGAACTCAAGATGTCTTAAAGTGTTGAAGGGTCGTGACCTTTATAGTGCAGAAAGCAAGTAAGAAAAAGGTAAGAAAATAGTATTGAAATCAATTACATAAGGTCTCCCATTAATTAAGGGATTTTGATTTCAAACGGCAGAATAAATAAGGAAAGAATTTGATCAAAATCTTTTCCAAAGTAGTACAAGAGGGGCAAATACACAGAAATTATTTAAGGGAAGAGTTTGATTGCAACACGGTTTGTGAAAATAAGGAAAGGCAATCAATCAACAACCAGTAAAAATCAGAAATTAGGTTTTGGTATGACTGAATCCAACCAGAAAAGGTGACGAAAGGTTCAATTAAAGAAAATCAGTAACAATCAATCTAACCTTATAAAAAAGAACTCTGAATCAATCACAAATTGGCAAAACCCTTTTTGAAGGAAGGATTCCTCATATATAAAGCATACAGACATGTCAAATAAGAAAGAACTGTCATGCTAATTAGAAAGAGTCTAGTATAGAAAAGTTCAGACAAACAAAGAGGCTCAAATTTAGTGCATAGACTCAGACTTAGTTTGAGAGAATTCAATGTTCCATAATAGAACCCTAGTCCGAACACAACATCAAACTCGCCAAAAACCCTAAATCCTAGGGTTTTCAACTCGAATCAGATGCAGAGATGAGAAGACAAATAACTTAAACAGGCTCAAATGTCTCTTTCAGAGACTCATGAGAAAACAAACAGGTAAAATAGCAGGTTCAAAACAAACACAGTGCAAAAACTGACTTGAAGCATAAAGAGCATGTTTTAAAAAAAGCTTGGAACTCAAACAAGTTCAGAAGACAAAGAGGTAGTATAAACTTAAGGAAACAATAGATGAAACATGTCTAGAAAGAAATCAAAAAAAATTTAGAACAAGGCAAATAAAGAACTAAGAGCTTAGTAGCAAATACAGTAAAGAAACACAGGGGAAAACGAACACATAAGATAAGCGTGTGAAAGCATGATATAGAAACCAGTAGAAGAAAGATCGGAGCACAATAGAAAACATGCATAATAAGGCAAACATAAGAACATAGGAGAAGAACATTCAAGGTAGAAAGATAACATAACAACATAGACAGATTAACACAAAGGAAGGAAGAAGAAGAGTCGATAAACATTTCGAAATTTTTCAGAAACCCTAAATCGAAGAGAAATAAATTTTGAAAGAAAAGATTGGGGAATCGTTTTAAAACTCCAGTAAAACACATATATAGCATAGATTTAAGAAAACAAACAAAGAAAACCTTGAATATCTTAGGGTTTCAGAGAAACCCTAGAAATGAGAAAAGCTTGGAAGAAAGTCCGATCTTGAGTCGGAGAGGTCAGAAACATACTCCTAATGCTTGGATACGCCGGAGCGAGGCTGGAGAGGCTTCCAATCCATGACTCTGAGAAGATTTGAGAGAACACCATCAAGGTCAGACCTAAAAACTTTGAACATACAGGGTTAAAAGGTGGAGGGGTGAGTACAGGCCATCCATGGCCTGAGAAGCCATGGATTCCGGTGAGGATGGTCGGAGAGGATAAGAGAGGCTAGGGTTCTAGGGAACCTTCGAGAGAGTTTGAGAGAGGGAGTATCCAAAGGTGGCTGAGAGATGGAAAATGAGGGGATTAGAGTATGGTTGGGTGAATTAAAAAAGGAAGGGGTAATCGTGGTCGTTGATCAAAAAGATCAACGGCCTGGATTCAAAGAAAATCGGGCGGGTTGGATAAACGGATTAAGGGGTTGGGTTAAAATTGAAATTTGGCCGGTCCAATAGGGGGTTAAGATTGGGTCAATTGGAGGCTAAAATAGAAATGTAAGGGGCTAAAATTGAAACGAATTAGGGCTATATATTAAATAGCCAGTTTTCCCTTTTATTTTATAAAAAATAGTAAAAATGATTTTAAAATTAAATTAAAAATTAAAAGTACTGAATTAGTAATTAAGACATAAATATTAATTTAAAAATACTGAAACCAATTTCATAATTATAAAATGCTATTAATCTTAGAATAGGCTAAAATTATAATTATATGCAATTTAGCTTTTAAAATGCCAAATAAATCTGTAAAAATATACAAAAATTCCCTTAACTATATATTGGTATAGATATGGGAATAAAATAAATTTTTCACCAAAATGGATAATTTTGGGATTAATTATTAATTTTGTATTGCTAAAATGGACAATAAATTAATTTTAAAAATCTTTTAAAAATTGGGAAAAATATTAAAATCCTTGGGCATGCTTATATATGCATATATATGTTATTTTGAAAGTATTTTGTATATGTAAAAATATACAGGGAAAAATTGGGTATCAAACTGTTGCCCCTCTTTACCCGAAAAGGATGAAAGAGTTGTCAGGTAAAGATATGATGGCCAATTTGACCGAACAAAACGGTTTGTAGAGTTTGACCACACTCTGGTTCCCGATATTCCTACATGTCCCTGGTCTTATAGGAATCAGGCCATATGTAGGTCAGGATCCATCGGCGGAATATGCTGATGGAGGTTTTACAAGAACAGACGCTATATTCAGGTCAGGAAGGATAGTTAAGGTATAATCAGGACTGCGGGAACTAGAGAAGGATCACTCCTACTGAGATGGTCATGGATAGCTGGTTTACCTACAAACGAACAATACAAATGTATATGGTGCAAAATTTAAACATGATGCAAGTTCCCGTTAGACCATGAATGCTATCTTTGGACGGTTAGGATGACGTCCTCAGACCATGACGTCCTGGGCCATGAAGCGTATATTTAAGGATTCGCAGGATATGAAATGATGTTCTTGGGCTATGAGAATGATACCTCGGAACCATGATGCCTTTAAATGATGATATGCAAGAGATAAAAGTGGGGTCCTCAGGCTATGACATGGCGTTCTCGGGCTATGAAAATGGTGCCTCCGAACAATGATGCCTTTGGACAATTTGACAATCTTTCAGTCCATGAGATGCAAAAAGGTGGCAATCTTTCATCCCATGCAATGCAATAAGCGGTGATCTTTCAGCCAAATACAAGGTAAATAAGTGGCAATATTTCAGCCGATACAGATGTAAATAAAAGTGGCTATATTTTAGCCAATGCAAGAGGTGAATAAAGGTGGCAATCTTTCAGCCAAATGCAAGGTAAATAAGTCGATATATTTTAGCCGATACAGATGTAAAGATAAAAGGTGGCGATATTTCAGCCATGCAAGATGGAGGTACAGCTTAACCTCGGAAGGCAGAATGGTAGCCTTATGCAATGCAAGAAATGCAGATGGAGGTAGAGGTTAACCTCGGAAGGTAGAATAGTAGCCTTATGCAATGCAAGAGATACAGATGGAGACAGATCTTAGTCTCGGAAGGTAGAATGGTAGCCTTATGTAATACAGGAAATGCAGATAGAGATAGAGCTTAGTCTCGGAAGGCAGAATGGTAGCCTTATGCAATGCAAGAAATGTAGATAGAGATAGAGCTTAGTCTCGGAAGGCAGAATGGTAGCCTTATGCAATACAGCAAATGCAGATAGAGACAGAGCTTAGTCTCAGAAGGCAGAATGGTAGCCTTATGCAAGAGATAAAAGGTAAATAATAATAAAATTTCTTAGCTGACAGCTTGTAGCTGATTGTGATATCATGGTTGCTGGGGATATTGTATGCGGATAGAGATTGTGAATAGGTGTGACAGTTTTGAGAATTGTCTTCCTGAACAGTATGATTGTATTTGATGATTTTCTAGCTTGGGTGCCTGCATCCAACGAAAAATCATGAGTTTGTAAAGGGGAAAGATTAGTTTGTGTCCCCTCTGACTTTGCTTGACCTGCTCGGCTCATATTTGATGACACGGTATGTAGCACAGGCGTAGCATTGCTGAAAAAAGTGATTTAAATAATAACCATGCATGAGTTTGTTAAAGATATGACATAATTATATAAGAAATAGTTTTTAGATGAATCGACGACTATGACGTGGTTCAGGACATTGCAACCTCTGTTTCTTTGGAATTTTGAGCGTACTCCTCAAAATTCTGCTCCAGTTTAATGGGTTGATACTTCTGACGGTTGCTTGTGATGATCGACTGAAGTTAGTTCAGAATTTTGAGGGTCCTCCTCAAAATTTTGCCCCAGTTTCCAATTGCGGAGGGAAATAAAAATTTTATTGAATTGTGACTGAACCCATAAGGTTGGCTACATATCCACTCTTAAACAGTAATCAGGTTAGACATAGTTCAAATTACATTATAAAGGAAATCATAAATGGTTACACATAGTATCACTTCACTGCATCTGAATTGGTCGGCTTCGGCCAAACTTCTCTGTCCATCTCTGCAAGTATGAGTGCTCCTCCTGTTAGAACCCGGTGAACCGTGTACGGGCCCTGCCAATTGGCCTCATCCTTATACGAGAAAATCTTCTTTAACACCAGTTGCCCCGGTGTAAATTGTCTTGGCTTGACTATTTTATTGAAAGCTCTGGACATCCTATTGTGATAAAACTGACTGTGGCAAACTGCATTCATTCTTTTTCCATCTATAAGAACTAAATGCTCGTAGCGACTCTTTACCCATTCTACATCATCGAGTTCTTCTTCCTGTGCGATCCTTAAGGAAGGAATTTCTACCTCGGCGGGAATGACCGCCTTTGTACCATAAACCATCATATAGGGAGTTGCCCCAGTTGATGTGCGGACCGTGGTTCGGTACCCCAATAAAGCAAATGATAACTTCTCATTCCACTTCTTATGCTTCTCTATCATTTTCCTCAATATCTTCTTGATATTCTTGTTGGCGGCCTCTACGGCTCCGTTCAGCTGTAGGCTGTAGAATTCTTGTGTTTGATCTTGAGGGTTTCACACTTGGCTTTCATCAAGTCACTGTTGAGATTGGAACCATTATCAGTGATGATTGATTCTGATATCCGGAATTGACAAACAATACGGTCGCGGACAAAAGCTGCCACGACTTTCTTAGTCACTGCCTTGTAGGATGCTGCTTCAACCAATTTGGTGAAATAATCAATTTCCACTAGGATGAACTTGTGCCCATTTGATGCGGTAGGTTGTATTGTTCCAATAACATCCATTCCCCACGTGGCGAACGGCGATGGTGAGCTTGTTGCATTAAGCTCATTTGGAGGCACCCTTATCATGTCGGCATGTATCTGACAGCGGTGGCACTTTTGGACGTACTGGATGCAGTCCAATTCCATAATCATCCAGAAATAAACTACCCGGAGTATCTTCTTAGCTAAGACAAAACCATTTATATGTGGACCGCAGGTCCCAGCATGAATTTCTTCTAGCAGTTAAGTTGCTTCCCTTGCTTCGACACATCTTAGCAATCCCAAATCTGGAGTCCTCCTATACAGGATTCCTCCACTGTGAAAGAAATTTTTAGATAATCTCCGAAGTGTGCACTTCTAAGTGGAATTTCCAAGCTCCGGGTATTCCCCTTTTTGCCAAGTATTCCTTGATATCATGAAATCAAGGTTTTCCATCTGCTTCTTTTTCGACATGAGCACAGTAAGCTGGCTGGTCATAGATTTTAATAGGGATGGGATCAATGAAATTCTTTTATGGGTGCTATATCATAGAGGCCAAGGTAGCCAATGCATCGGCAAACTCATTCTGGACCCTGGGGACATGTTGGAATTCCGTCTTTGTGAATCTCTTCCTCAACTCCTACACATGATGCAGATAAGGGAGTATCTTAGAGTTCTTGGTTGTCCATTCTTCTCGGACCTGATGTATAAGCAGGTCTGAATCTCTTATCACTAGCAATTCTTGAATGTTCATGTCAATGGCAATCTTGAGCCCTAAGATGCAGGCTTCGTACTTGGACATATTGTTAGTGCATGGGAACCTAATTTTGGCCAACACCGAATAATACTGATCGGTTTACAACACTAGGACTGCTCTTATGCCAACTCCTTTGAAGTATGCTGCTCCATTGAAAAACATCCTCCAACCGTCATAGGATCCTACAATATCTTCTCCTATGAAGGATACCTGTTCATTAGGAAAATACGTCTTTAGGGGTTCGTAATCTCCATCCACGGGATTCTCGGCAAGATGATGTACCAATGCTTGTCCTTTGATTGCCTTCTGAGTTATGTATATAATGTCGAATTCACTCAGCAGGATTTTCCACTTGGCTAGCTTGCCAGTGGGCATGGACTTTTGAAAGATATACTTCAGCGATCCATTCTTGATATGAGGTATGTAGTGTAGGCACAGAAATAGTGCCTCAACTTCTGAGCTACCCAAGTCAGAGCATGATAGGTGCATTCCAATAGAGAATACCGGGCCTCGTACGGGGTAATATTCGTGCTAAGATAATAGATGGCTTGCTCCTTCCTCCCCATTTCATCATTTTTCCCCAGAACGCAACCAAACGCTCCATCCAATACTGCAAATTAGAGTAATAGGGGTCAACCTGGCTCGGGCGAGACCAAAACTGGCAGTGTTAACATGTACTCCTTGATTCTGTCGAAGGCTTTCTGACAATCATCAGTCCATTTGGTAGTGGTGTCCTTCTTCAGCATCTCAAATATTGGCTCACATATGACAGTAGATTGTGCTATGAACTGGCTAATGTAGTTAAGTCTCCCCAAGAAAATCATCACGTCTTTCTTGTTCTTTGGCGGCGGCAATTCTTGAATGGATTTGACCTTTGATGGATCCAATTCTATTCCTCTTCGACTTACAACGAACCCTAGTAGTTTTCTGGTAGGAACCCTGAATGCACATTTTGTGGGATTCAGTTTTAAGTTGTACCTTCTCAATCTGTTGAAGAACTTCCTCAAAACATCCATGTGATCCGTGGATTTCTTGGATTTCATGATGACATCATCTGCATACACTTCGATCTCTTTATGTATCATATCATGGAAAATGGCAGTCATGGCCCTCATATAGGTGGCCACAACATTCTTTATCCAAAACGGCATAATTTTGTAACAATACATCCTCCACAGCGTAATGAAAGCCATTTTCTCAGCGTCTTCCTCATCCATCCATATCTAATGATACCCAACAAAACAATCAACGAACGACTGCAGCTCATTGTTAGCGTAATTGTTGATTCGAATGTGTATGTTTGGCAAGGGAAAGTCATATTTGGGACTGGCCCGGTTGAGGTCCCGGTAGTCAAAAAAGACTCTAACCTTCCCGGTCTTCTTCTGCACTGGCACAATATTAGCTAACCATGTTGGATACTCTACTACTTTGATAACCTTAGAATTAACTTGCTTGGTGACTTCTTCCTTGATTTTCAAACTCATGTCAGGCTTGAACTTTCTAAGCTTCTGCTTTACCGGTAGACATATCGGATTGGTTGGCAGTTTGTGTGCCACAATAGATGTACTCAAACCAGTCATGTGTCATACGACCAGGTGAATATGTCCTCATATTCCCTTAGAAATTCAGTGTACTCTTCCTTTTCTGATGGTGACAAATGAACATTGATGCGCGTTTTTTTGACATTTTCTACATTTCCCAGGTTAACAACCTTCGTCTCGTCCAGGTTGGACTTAGGTCTATTCTCAAAATCCTCAATCTCTTTAACAACCTCTTCTGGTATATCATCTTCCTCTAAGTCTATATTCGTTTGTTGCGTTGTCTCGTTCCAAGTCACAGTCATCGGTTCATCAAGATAAGTAATAGTAATGTTGTGTAATTAAAGTCAATGAGATAAAGTAACAAGAGTAAGATTTATAAGAAACCAAAGCGCTTTTGATAAATTTCATAACAGTTTTGAACATTGGAGCTCTTATTTTGAAATTAAAAATGCAAAAAGAAAGTCGACTAGCAAAAATAAAGATAAAGCATGGTGCTTTGTTCAGCCTTGTTACCCCGATGCTTTCCGTGCTCTGGTGGTTCTGACGGTCCAATTGTTGAGGCATGCTCCTCAACTTACGGCTTGTATAGAAGGGTCTTCCTCCCTCTCCTCTTCAAAAATGACACAATAGTCCATGTCATCATCTTCCAAAAATAAACTCATCATCGCTGACAGCGCTTCCTATTTTTCAGACCCATATATAACATCGGCTGGCTGGAAAATTTGCTCTAAGTGAGGCATCGGCTGCTCTGGTGCATAATAAGGTCTGCGCCATGGTGGCGACCATTCATTGAACTCTTTCCAGGTATAATCATATCCTAGAGTGAAGGTGGTACCATGTTTCTTCAGCATGATAGGCTTAGCGATCCCTTGGAGGTTCTTGCCAAGTCCCTTGCCAGGTTCATATCAGCTCCAATTCAGTATGCTTTCAATTTTGTTATCCCATCACTTGTCCTTATCAACGGCGTTGACTCGCTCGATGTGGTGGTAGGTCTCCCCACCTATCTTCCTTCTTCCTTCGATTGCTGTGATGGTCTGGCGACTGTATATGGGATTGCTACCGTCGCAATGAATAATCACCTCTTGATGATTCCATTCAAATTTCACTGCCTGATGTAGGGTTGATGCTACAGCCCCAGCAGCATGAATCCAAGTTCATCCAAGAAGTAAGTTGTAAGATACAGGCACGTCTATTACTTCAAAATCAACATCAAACCAAGTAGGCCCCATTTGCAGACATAAGCTAATTTCCCCAATAGTGTACCTTTAGGAACCGTCGAAAGCTTTGACATTGATGGCCCCATCCTTGATCTCGTGCAGGATCTTTCCCAATGTCCTGAGAGTCACCAATGGACAAATTGTGAGGTTGGACCCTCCGTCAATCATGATTCGGGTGATGAAATAATCCTCGCACTGCACAGTGATGTGCAGTGCCTTGTTGTGACTCAAACCTTCTGGTGGCAACTCATCTTCATGGAAAGTTATCTTGTGACTCTCCAATACCTTCCCCACCATGTTTGCTATTTCTCCTCTGGTGATGTTGCTCGGTACATATCCCTCACTCAGCACTTTTAACAAGGCATTCTTGTGTGCATCGGAACTCTGTAGCAGAGCAAGGATAGAAATTTGTGCTGGCGTCTTGTTGAGCTAATCAATGACTGAGTATTCCTTTGCTTGTATCTTCCTCCAGAGATCATCAGGCCCAGTTTCAGTAATGGTTGGCCGACCAGAGGCCTACTTACTTGACTTAGCTAAATGTTTTGGGGTATAAACCATGTCGGTTCTTGTAATACCCTATGCCATAACTGCTTCTCCGGATTTGGCTTTTCCTTTCATCCTTGCCTCGGTTGTGTAATCCCAAGGCATAGCCTTTGTATGGAATGGTGCTATGGCCGACATTTCCACCGGAATAGGTACCCTTGCTTTGGGAGGTAACACAATAACCTCAAATGGCACAGGCGCCTTTCAAGACCCAAACTCGACCTCAATTAGTGTTGGCATCTTTGCAGAAGAAGGTGCTTCGAACTCTAGTGGTATGGAAAAATTCACCTCGTCGTCCCCAAAAGGCTATATTTGGACCACAATCGGATTAAGGGTGACTGCTGGTTCTTTGGCTCATCACCTTTTGCAATTAATATGATCGATCCTTTAGGGTCCCAATCATTCTCTATCTCAATCATGTGAACGCCTCCACCCTTGTGGTTAGGTAGAGGGTTATTGCAAATATTATGGGTGGGCTCCTTTGCCACAATAGTGTTGGTGGCACTGGGTAAGTTTTGCATTTGATTAGGGACTTTGTTCTCTGTGCAACCATCTCGGCGCTCACGTCCCTTTTTTGGATGCGCCACCAGATTTAGAGCCTTGTTGGCAGCCTGCCAAGCTTCAAAGTTTGTGACTATACCACTTTTGATTCCTTTCTTGATCCTCTCCCTTAGCTTGATGATGTTGGAAAATTTCTGGCTTTCAATCAGCATCAACCTTTCATAGTACTGTGGGTCCTGAGCTCGGATGAAAAACCTGTTCATTTGTTCTTCTTCTAAGGTCGGTCTAACCTTAGCAGCTTCTGATCTCCAACGAGTAGTATACTCGCGGAATGTCTCTGTATGTTTCTTCTTTAGGTTCTGAATATAGAACACATCTGGCGCATTTTCTTTGTTGAATCTAAACCTGTCCATGAAATCGGATGCCATACTTACCCAATTTGACCACTTCTTCGGGTCTTGGCTGATGTCCAAGACAGAGCATCTCCCTTCATACTTCTCATAAAAAGCTTCATGCGAATCTTTTCGTCCTTTCCTACTCCAACCAACTTGTCTCAGTATGTTCTCATATGAACTCTCGAATCCCTTGTACCAACAAACATCTCGAACTTAGGAGGTTTGTATCCCCCGGGCAGTTCGACATCTGGTTGTATGCAAAGGTCTTCGTAATTTATCCCTTCAATCACCTTACTTCCCTCGACGCCCTGAATTCTGCTAGTCAGCTTCTTGAGTTCTTCTGCCAGATTCCTGATGAGTGAGTCTTTATCATCAGACTCGTGCGTGCTTTAAATGGGTTGAGTAGGGTGCGGCACAGTTTCCACATAGATGGGGTTGTTATGGTGAGGATGAAAATGGTCATTTGTGGAGTTCACAGGTTCCAGAATGAGCAGTGGAGTATTGTTGGATGTGTGGCAAGTATTGCAGTGATGGTGACGATCGGGGTGGTTTTATGGTTTCGAGATGTTTGTGGAGGTGTGGGATTCTAATAATTTTTGAAAGTAACTTCTGGGGTGGTGAGGGAAAACGACAAGCTTTCCAAGTTCCAAACTTGGTCTAGTTCTTCTTGAAATTTCAACATCTTCTGCTCGAGTTGGGAGGCACTTTCCTTGGAAACTTGAATACCCTAAGTAACCTCTACCCATTCAACTAAGTTCTCCTTTCTGGTGTTGCTGGAATCTTCCATTTTTCCCTAATTCCTATTTCTGACGGGACTAGGAGGAGGGGTGGATGGAGAGGCCTTGGATCTTGTGGAGTATGATGATGATGCCAGAGTGCACGAACTAACCTTTGGGAAGGGGAATACAACAAAAGTAAAAATAAAAAGGTAGCAAATTAGTGCGGATTATAAAAAAAGATGTTGCAATATTTAAACACATAGTGCGAGAATATAAATCGTGTCCTAATTTGGGAGCCTCGTTGTGCCCGATGTAGGCCTAGCGACTAGTAAATTTGGAGAACTTATAATGTTAAACGCCTCATTTTATTGATAAGACGAGTCCAAAACGACACTAAAATAGTAGAAGATAAAAATATCACTAATAGCCATTGGCCTTATTACATTTAAAGCAAAAGAAAAATGAACCCTAACTACTTAGTCCCAGAAGGACCCTCCCTAGACTCCGCATCTTTAGCTCCATCGAACTGCTTCACCAGGTCACGAAGTCCTAGCAGCAAGTAGGCTCTAGCCAAGTGTCCACCTACATTTCCTTAAGCATTCTAGCAGTCTTCAACCCTTTTGATGAATTTCCTCTCTAGCTCTACTAAGCCCCGCTCCAAGTACCCCAAACGCTTGTTGGCGCTGATGGCCATGTCATTCTTCAATCAGCTTTTGGTTGGCTTCTTGATGCTCACTTTTGCATTCCCGAATCCTCTTGCGCAATTGGTTGTACTTAACCTGTGCTTCAGCCTTTTCGTCGATAATCCTATGACCTTGAACGAACTCGGGTTGACCCAAACCATTATGACTATCCCCCAGCCAGCTTGGGTAGTATGGAGTATAACCAGCATGGTACCTATCCGGCTCAATATTATCACTTCCCACGATGATTTTGCAGTGCCACATGTGTTGGGCTTGGCACTTGTAAGGGTTGTCATCATCCTGAAATTCGGCTCGAAAGTGGCTCATCTTGTCGACCCTCGGTATAATCTACTTTCTACTAGCCTGTCTCATGACTCGGAGAGAGACATAAGGATAAGTTCCTCTCAAATCGATAAGTATCAGAAACGGTCCGTTCCGAGAGCAATGAACTCTTCAGTATGGAACAATTCGAACATCCATTGTACTGGATTCTACGTCAGATTTTCAAATAGTTCTACCCATCCTTTGGCATCCTCTGGCTGAGCAAACATGTTGGGCATATAGTTCATTCGCGTTGGCTGATGGAAGGCAATGTGATCATCCCAGTCTCTACGCTGAATCTCCTATCGATATTCACCCTTTTAGAGGTGCTCCGTGAGCCAGAATTGGAGTAGTAAGTTGCAACCCTCAAAGTGCTTGGCTCCCTATTGATATTTTCCAAAGCTCGGTATATCTCTGCAATAATCATGGGCACTATGCTAAATGGTTTCCCACCAATTCCCTCCATTAAAGTCTTGGTTACCATAGCTAGTCTGGTATGGATCCCAGCCTTCTTCATAGGAAATACTATCATCCCCAAAAAACAGAACATGAAGACGAAAACCCTCCTATAGATATGCCCCAATGATGTGAGGGAGAACTCCTCAGGTTAAGTACAGTAGGACTTGCTATGACCGTACCTTTCGTACAAATATTCAAAGGGAATGTACGACTCCTTCAGGCAAGTTAAATCTGGATTCTTCTTTAGACCCATAATCTCGAGGAAACCTCGACCTTGCAGTTCTCTGGCATTAGCATACCCAGAGTTTTCCATGGTATACCGACAAGTCCTCCTATTTCCTCTAGTAGGGGTGTCATCTCAATTTCCTCGAAGTGAAACACAGACCTAGCACAGTCCCAGAACAGGGTGGCAGCTTCAATAATTTTGTTGTTGGGTTGGATTTCTATAAGAGAAGGCAAGTTTCCCAAAAATTTACGGACAAGCGTCTAATCACTAGAGTGAAGGTCTCCCCACCAGCTTAGCAATTTTGGGTGGATGTTGGTGGCCATACCGAATCTAGGGACTTCAAGCCTCATTTTTCTGCAAGACAAAATGTTAGGCCCTTACCCCGCCAGACTCGACTATTTAAATATCAATAATTGGCATAAGCAGCATTTATTTCTCCAAATAAATGCACAGAACGTGGTAGTGTCCGTTTGGGTTCCAAGGAAACCCAGTGGACTTTGGACAAAGCTATTCTTAAAGAGTCATTATGCGGATGACATAACTGACAGTGATGCATGCACAATTAAACAGATTAGGGTTTCTATGGGGTATTAGATTGGTACCCTTGAGCGGGCAACTCAAGAGGAAAAGGCACGGAACCGTCGACTACACTATTGATCGACTGGTTTTACCGCAAATACGCCTTTCCCAAATTTAGGGGTAATAATATCGGAAGGGTGAAACCACTCATTATAAGCCTTGATATGGTATTTTGTTTGGCACAAGTGGAAGTTGATGTTGAATATGCAGTTACAATGGTTGAACAAGTTGTCAATGTATTTGCACGTTCATAATAATTACAATAAATGCTCAAAATTACAATAGTATTAAAGGAAAGCGGTAAAGGAAAAGAAACAAAAATCCATGTCAATTTTCAAGTGGAACAAGGAAATAAATAAAGACATTAAAGACATTCAAAGAGGCATAGAGTCACAAACAACATGAAATGGTAAAAGCCTTAAAGATTTTCCCAGCGGAATCGTCATGCTGTCGATGCCCCCTTTTTCTCGCAAAATCGAGTTTATGACATTTAGGAAGACAACTCATTCCATTTTGGGAATTGGGTTTTTGAATTGAAAGTCGCCACCTAATGATTAAGTGAATTGGGACACTAAGAGGGTTTTGATTTAGAAACCAGAAATTTGGGTAAGGGCTAGAAATTATCTCGAGGGGAAGGTGTTAGACACCCCTCAAGATCCACTAGTGTGGTTCCCGGCCATGCTATAATTATGACTTTAAATGCAATCAAGAACTATAGATACATGGTAGTTTCACATAATGGTTACAAGAAATAAAAATAAAAGGAGTTAAAGAAGTTGAATTCTGGGAGGAAAATAGTTTAGAGATTCTGAAAATAAACAAGTAGAGGGGAAGGGGTTTTGTATCTTATCTTGAGTAAGTAAAATCAAATTGAAGAAGCCAATATCTTGCGAAGAAAGCAGTTTTGAAGTTTCGAAAATAAACAAGTAAAGGAAAGGGGGGTCCTAAGTTTATAAATAATTTGGATCACCCCACACAATACCCGGTAACAATTTATACACGGGGTGTTATCGCGTGGTCATCATATCCATATCTACACTTTCCTACCCCGTCAAAGTATTAAACGCGAAATGGTCTCGCTTTGCTTATTGCATTCTATTATCCGCCCCAATCATATTAGTCCCGGAGGCATTTGGGACTACTAATCTTAAAGGGAAGAGGTATGGGCTTTTATAGTTTTAAAGGACAAAAATCTAAGGCGACAATCAAAACATATATGACAGGTATGGAGGAAGCACATAAACAAATAAGGATCAAACAGACCTCCTTAAATCAAAGAGAAGCATATAGTTTTAGCATGTCTTTCAGATACTGATTAAGGTCTAATTAAACTTAAGAGTCAAGGAGGCAGACTGGTTTATTATACATTTCAGATAAGAAACCGGAATCAGAACTGCCTGTTAGTTGGAATTTATAAAGCCTGATTCTATTAACTAATTTACTTTATAGTTTTCCTAGGTGAAACCTATAGGCATGGTATCTAAATACGAGAGAAAGATACTGATTTCAGAAGCAGATTTATTAACAGCAGGATCATAAGTTCTGCAAGCAATTAAGCACTGTTATTACCAATTTTAAACTTATAAACGAGTTGAGGGATTCAGATTGGTTTATTACCCCTATAGGCATTCTTTCTAAGAGTGACATATTTTAAACTTTATGGAAACACAGAAATTCTATAGGCATGGTGTCTAGAATACTGATTTTTATTATTTAAACCTATATATTATTTGGCTAGTGATGGATACATATGCAGAATTCAGGAAGCCCTATAGACATGCTCTATGTATGATAGGCAAAAATGCAACATCCTATAGACAGGTTCTCTATATGAGATGCAGAAATGCAGAAGCGACTAATATGATATATTATGTATGAAATGCAGAACTTATAGGCAGGATTTCTAAGATGCAAAAGTGCAGAAGTTTATAGACATGGATTCCTAAAAAATACATAAGTGCAGAACCTAAAACAGGATTTCTATATGAAATGCACAACGTAAAATAGGATTTTTATATGAAAGTGTAGCAGCACAGAACTTAAAACAGGATTTCTATATGAAATGCATAACTTAAAGCAGGATTTTTATATGAAAGTGCAGAAGTAAATACCTAATGAACATGATATCTACCCTTATGCATACAATAAGTAACCCTCCCCTTTTCACTATAAACCCCATGAGTTATTACAAATTATTACAGCTCATAATGAATACAGAAATGTAAGAAAAATACATCAGAAATCTAAAATCCCAACAGAGGAGAGCCTGATTCAGACTTCTGTCTAAAACATGAAGTAAACCAACTCCAAAGATCAAATTTCAAAGCCTTTCTCTAATTTGGGATGTGTCAGAGTTCCCTAAGAGTCTTTAATGGACTCCGGGCACTGCTTACACCCAAATACATATTGCAGAATTATATTAGTGCAGTGTGGATGGGCCATCCCTCAAATGTCCAAGTTCAGAGGGAGGTCATGGTCCCAAAGCAAGGCTCATGGGAGGGGGGCAGAA
Source organism: Nicotiana glauca (assembly GCA_026770625.1). Classification (NCBI taxonomy): domain Eukaryota; kingdom Viridiplantae; phylum Streptophyta; class Magnoliopsida; order Solanales; family Solanaceae; genus Nicotiana; species Nicotiana glauca. Next base: position 81,245 of record MU693104.1, read on the forward strand.
CTTAGAATCTAAGAGAGAGTGCAAGTGCATAGGGGGAATTTTTAGGAAAAGCCATGACAGGCTGGTGGTCATACCCAGCAATAAGGAGTGCTGGCACACCCCCAACCAGTATTAGCCACATTGTTTGGGAGTTAGGATCCATTAAAGGAAGAAGTCCAGACATGAGCAACAATTGGGATGCTGCCAGGCCTGAACTTTAACTCAAACACATAGAAGGGAATAAAGGTATGGGGAATTCATAATAGCAATAGATCCAAAGAGAACAACATATGCAATACTGAACATAAACAGCAAAGTAGACAGGACTATAGAAAAATGTAAAGCAAACACATAGGGATAAGGCTAAAAAGAAAATTAGAACATACCAGTTTCAGGGAAACAGAGAGAGAAGAGCAGTAGTAAAGCCAAATTATAAACACACAGATAGAAGATTTCAAAAGAGAGTGAGGGTGCAGGAGCATTGAAATTAAAAGTGTTCAATAAGTGTTGTGTGTTGGAGTATTGAGCTCAAGATGTCTTAAAGTGCTGAAGGGTCGTGCCCTTTACAGTGCTGAAAACAAGTAAGAAAAAGGTAAGAAAATAGTTTTGAAATCAATTACATAAGGTCCCCCTTTAATTAAAGGATTCTGATTTCAAACGGGCAGAATAAATAAGGAAAGAATTTGATCAAAATCTTTTCCAAAGTAGTACAAAAGGAGCAAATACACAGAAATTATTTAAGGGAAGAGTTTGATAGCAACACGGTTTGTGCAAATAAGGAAATTCAATCAATCAATAGCGAGAAAAATCAAAAATTGGGTTTTGGTATGACTGAATCCAACCAGAAAAGGTGAAGAAAGGTTCAATAAAAGAAAACCAGTAACAATCAATCGAACCTTGTTAAAAGGAATTCTGAATCAATCACAAATTGGCAAAACCCTTTTTGAAGGAAGGATTCCTCATATATAATGCATATGGACATATCAAACAAGAAAGAACTGTCATGCTAATTAGAAAAGTCTAGGATAGAAAAGTTCAGAAAAACAAAGAGGCCCAAATTTAGTGCATAGACTCAGACTTAATTTGAGAGCATCCAGGGGTCCATAATAGAACCCTATTCCGAACACAAGATCAAACTCACCAAATACCCCAAATCCTTGGGTTTTCAACTCGAATTAGATGCAGAGACGAGAAGATAAATAACTGAAACAGGCTCAGATGTCTCTTTTAGAGACTCATGAGAAAACAAATAGGTAAAATAGCAGGTTCGAAACAAACATAGTGCAAAAACTGACTTGAAGCATAAAGAACATGTTTTAAGAAAAGCTTGAAACTTAAACAAGTTCAGAAGACAAAGAGGTAGTATAAACTTAAGGAAATAGTAGATGAAACATGTCTAGAAAGAACTCCAATAAACTCTAGAAGAAGGCAAATAAAGAACTAAGAGCTTAGTAGCAAATACAGTAAAGAAACACAGGGGTAAACGAACACATAAGATAAACGTGTGGAAGCATGATATAGAAACCAGTAGAAGAAAGATCGGAGCACAATAGAAAACATACATAATAAGGCAAACATAAGAACAAAGGAGAAGAACATGCAAGGTAGAAAAGAGAACATAATAGCATAGACAGATTCACACAAAGGAAAGAAGAAGAATAATTATAAACATTACAAAAATTTTCAGAAATCCTAAATCGAAGAGAAACAAATTTTGAAATAAAAGATTGGGGATAACGTTTTGAAACTCCAGTAGAACATATATGTAGCATAGATTTAAGAAAACAACTAGAGAAATCCTCGAATAGCTTAGGGTTTCAAAGAAACCCTAGAAATAAGAAAGGCTTGGAAGAAAGTCCGATCTTGAGTTTGAGAGGTCAGAAACAGGCTCCTAATGCTTGGATACGCCGGAGCAAGGCCGGAGAGGCCTCAAAGCCATGACTCTGAGAAGATTTGAGAGAACACCATTTAGGTCAGACCTCAAAACTTTGAACAACCAGGGTAAAGGTGGAGGGGGTGAGTACAGGCCATCCATGGCCTGAGAAGCCATGGATTCCGGTGAGGTTATGTTCGGAGAGGATGAGAGAGGCTAGGGTTCCAGAGAACCTTCGATAGAGTTTGAGAGAGGGAGAGTATCCAAAGGCGGCTGAGATATGGAAAATGAGGGGATTAAGGTATGATTGGGTGAATTAAAAAGGAAGGGGTAATCGTGGCCATTGATCAAAAGGATCAACGGCTTGAATTAAAAGAAAACCGGGCGGGTTGGATAAACAGGTTAAGGTGTTGGGTTAAAATTTAAATTGGCCTGGTCCAATTGGGGGTTAAGATTGGGTCAATTGGAGGCTAAATTTGAAATGTAAGGGGGCTACAATTTAAACAAATTAGGGCTATATATTAAATAGCCAGTTTTTCCTTTTATTTTATAAAAAAATAGTAAAAATAATTTTGAAATTAAATTAAAAGTACTGAATCAGTAATTAATATATAAATATTAATTTAAAAATATTATAACCAATTTCGTAATTATAAAATGCTATTAATGTTAGAATACGCTAAAATGGCAATTATATGAAATTTAGCTTTTAAAATGCCAAATAAATTTGTAAAAATATATAAAAATTTCCTTAACTATATTTTGGTATAAATATGGGAATAAAATAAATTTTTCACCAAAATGGATGATTTTGGGAATAATTATTAATATTGTACTGCTAAAATGGACAATAAATTGATTTTAAAAATCTTTTAAAAATTGGGAAAAATACTAAAATCCTCGGGCATGCCTATATATGCATATATATATTATTTTGAAAGTATTTTGTGTATGTGAAAATATACAGAGAGAAATTGGGTATCAACAGCTGTCACAACCCGGATTTCCCACCCTCGGGAGTCGTGACAGTGCCTACTCGTAGAAGCTACGCAAGCCGCGAAATATAAAAATCACTAAATATTATGTTTTAACCCTTTTAACCATTTAAATTAACAGGTAATCAACATTGAAATAATAAAGATTAATGAAAATCAAGGGAAGACTTAATCTGATAGAATAACTAAAATCAGTACGACACTGCCAACATACATCTCTACCCGGAATTTGGTGTCACACTATCACGGATGGACTATGATTACTACAACCAATGTATGAAAGAAATATAAACTGTCTCGAAATAAAATGAAAACAGAGTACATAATAAGATAGAAGAGAATGTCGGGCCTACGGACGCCCGCATGACTACCTCGGGATCTCTAGCTATACTGAAGGTAGCCTCCCTAAGTGCTACTGTCCAAAAGCTGCTTCAGGATCTGCACAACACATAGTGCAAAGTGTAGCATCAATACAATCGACCCCATGTGCTGGTAAGTGTCTGGCCTAACCCCGGCGAAGTAGTGACGAGGCTAGAACCAAACTCCAAATAAACCTATGCATTTATATAATATGCAGCGAAAAATAAAACAGAAATAAACAAATAAATATGGGAGGGGGTACATGCTGCGGGGAAAATATCAATTCTAGCAGTAATTTTAAGAGATATATAAGAGAACAATTTAAGATCTACAGCAATCAATAATAACACTGTTGCGGCGCGCAACCCAATCCCTATCATTTAACACTGTTGCGGCGTGCTACCTGGTCCAATTGTATCATTGTTGTGGCGTGCAACCTGATCCCTATCATTTAACACTGTTGTTGCATACAACCCGATCCAACTGTATCACTGTTGCGACGTACAACCCGATCCATTTATATTACTGTTGCGGCGTGCAACCCGATCCATTTATATCATTGTTGCGGCATGTAACCCGATCTATTTATATTATTGTTGCGGCGTGCAACCCTATCCATTATATTATTGTTGCAGCGTGCAACCCAATCCAAATTTAATAAAGTTACAGTGCGCAACCCAATCCAAATATACAATCAACAACAATCATAACAAGATTCCAGGTAAGGGATCAATAAGGAACTACACTATCCCGACAAGGGAATCGACAGTATAAGTAAATACGTCCCGGCAAGGGAGAAATAGCTATAACCAATTTTTTTCCAATATCTAGCTACCTCAACCAACACCAATACTCAATTATAAGTAATTTCCACGAGAACAATCTAAATCTTTGCTCAATACCGAGAACCATCAATTTAAGCATCCGTAGTATTACTTAAGAACACAGTAATTTACAATTTAAGACTCACATTCATGCTTGACACCAATGTATAGATACTCGTCATCATGCCTATACGTCGTACTCAACAAGAAGCAAATAGCAAATAGGACACAACTCCTAATCCCTCAAGCTAAGATTAGACCGAACACTTACCTCGAACTTTCATGACCAACTCAAACCTCAAACACCGTTTTTCCTTTTGAACTTGGTTCCAAATCATCTGTATCTAGAAATAAACGACTTAATAACATCAATAAATACTAAATAATCCAATTCCAATGCTTAATTATAGCATTCCCATCATTCTTCCCAAAAAGTCAAAAATTGACCCCGGGCCCGCTTGGTCAAAATACGAGGTTCGGACCAAAACTCGATCACCCATTCACCCACGAGCCCGAATATATAATTTATTTTGAAATCCAACCCTAAAATGAGATCAAATTTCCAAATAATCAAAAAGCCCTAACTCTACCCAAATCCCTAATTTTCTACCCTTAGTCTCATGTTTTAGGCCTAGAAATCCAGTGGGTGTTGATAAAAATGGATTACATATCTTTGAAGCTATGGTGAAGTTCCTCTTCAAAAATCGCCCAAGAGGTGTGGAGAAGATGAAGTTTATGAAAATTTGTGAAATTCCCGTAATACATTCTGTTTTTGAACTTAAAATAACTGGGCGGATTTTTGGTATATGCGTTCGCGACAGGCTCATCGCGTTCGCAATGAATTGAACCTGAGTTACCTTCGCGTTCGCAAATATGAGCTCACGATCACGGAGCACTAACCCCTCGAGCCTTCGCGTTCGCATCCAGGTGGTTGCGTTCGCGTATGGTATAATACCCATCCCCCTGCCCAGGCTCATAAGCCTTTGCGTTCGCGATACAAGGCCCACATTCGCGAAGGGAATACCCCCCAAAGCTTCGCGTTCGCGACCTGGGTCTCGTGTTCACGTAGAAGGAAATTTCCTTCAGCATGAATAACATATCGCGCTCTCGAGGGTCCTCCCGCGAACGCGAAGAAGAAAATGCCAGAACACCAGAAACTGAAAAACCTGCAACTTTTTATGAGTTCAAAACCTTCCGAAACTCACCCGAGCCCTCGAGGATCCAAACCAAACATACGTACTAACTCAAAAACATCATATTAACTTACTTATGTGATCAAATCGCCAAAATAACATCTTAAATAACGAATTAAACTTCAAAATCAACGAAATTTCTCAGAATTTCTTTAAACAACAGATTTTACATATAAGGTCTAAATCACGTCAAATGGATCTCGTTTCTTACCAAACTTTACCAGCAACACATATAAATCACATTGAACCTGTACCGGGCTCCGGAACCATAATACAGGCCTGATACCAAAGAATTCACATAACATTTTACTTTCAAAAACCTTTATATTTTTCAAAAAACAATTTCTTTTAGAAATTCATTTCAAGAACTTGGGACCTTGAAATTCGATTCCGGGCATACGCCCAAGTCTCATATTTTTACACGGATACTCCGGAACCGTCAAATCATGGGTCCAGGTCCATTTATCCAAAATGTTGACTGAAGTCAACTTAAATGCATTTTAAGTCAAAATTTTAATATTTTCACAAATTTTTCACATAATAGCTTTTCGGCTACATGCCAAGACTGTGCACACAAATCGAGGTGAAGCTAAAAGAGGTTTTTAAGGCCTCTAGATGTAGAATTTATTGTAAAAATAAGTGATGACTTTTTGGGTCAGCACAATGGCCTTGTTGGCTTTCAAATTTGGATATATAGTTGTCTATAGCAGCCTTGTCGCCTTGCTCACTGTATTATGCATGTATACGTACATATGTCTTGTTGGCAGGTTTCCTACATGTATGTTATTTTCGTATTTCAACAGATGCTATTCAGGTTCATATCTTAGACATATGCTTAGGTGTGTTTGACAGGTAGGACTCATACACCCGTCAGCCTATCAGGTAGCAGCTCATAAGCTAAGTCCGGATCCTCACTTCCCATTAGTAAGCCTAAAGAAACACCCGATACCAGAGATCAGAAATAGGTTTGTTTAAGAAGATATAAGTCGACTACTCAATATTGGTTCACTTCAAAAGGTAAAGTATCCAAATTGGCTAACTAACGTAGTAGTAGTTACTAAAAAGAATATCAAATTTAGGATGTTTGTAGAATACAAGTATTTGAATAAGGCGTGCTCCAAAGACTCTTTCCTATTGCCAAAAATTAATCAAATGAATGATGATACGGGCACTAGTTGATGGGTTATCTTTATGCTAACTTTGTGTATATTCAGATTAGGATAAACCTAGAAGATCAAGAAAAAACTTCTGTCACCACAAACTTTGGCACATATTGTTATAATGTGATGCCTTTTGGGAATAAAAATGCCAGAGCCGCTTATCAGAAGCTCATTAACAAGATGTTTGAAAACCATACAGATAAAACGATGGAAGTGTATATTGATGAAATTTTAGTTAATTCTTTAAAGGCAGGAGATCATCGGAAACATCTCAAAGACTTTCGACATCCTGAGGAAGAATAACATAAAACTCGACAAGGAGAAATGTGCCTTTTGAGGTTGGATCTGGTAAAGTTTTGGGGTTTCTAGTCTCGCAAAGAGAGATCGAGGTAAATCCTAGCAAAATCAAAGCCATCTAGACATCCTGGACCAATTAACAAGTAAAGGAAGTGCAGAGGCTAACTATAGTTTGGCGGCTCTCAGCATATTTATCTCAAGGTCATCAGAAAAATGCCACCACTTCTTTTCACTTCTGAAAAGAAGAACGACTTCATATGGACTCCAGAATGTCAACAGCCACTGAAATGCCAAAAAAGGTACCTTTCTAGCCCTACGTTGTTGTCAAAATCGGTGGAGCCAACAACAGCTAGTTTATTTAGTGGTCTCAAAAGTAGCGGTAAGTGCCATTTTTGTCCAAAGAGAAGAAGGTACACAATTTCTATTTATTGTGTTAGTAAAATATTATCCGGAGTGGAGATACATTATCCGCACCTTGAAAAGTTGGCCTTAACTCTCGTAGTTGCCTCCAGAAAGCTTAGGCTTTACTTTCAGTGCTATCAAATAGTCGTTGTGACAACTTTTCCCTTAAGGAATGTCCTTCATAAACCTGATTTATCAGGCTGTTTGGCTGAGTGGGTAGTCAAAGTGAGCGAGTTCGACATTGAGTACAAACCCAAGACGACAATATGATCACATGTTTTGGCCAACTTCATGGCCGAATTTAGTTTGGGATTAATAGCTTTGGATGATAAGGGAGTTTAAACCTTATTTACGGATGGAGCCTCCAACGTAAAAGGGTCCGATCTTGGGGTAGTTCTAATCACACCCTCGTGGGAAACCCTCAAACAAGCCTTTAAAACTATACCAATAACTAACAATAAAGTCGAGTACGAGGCTTTGGTTGCAGGACTTGAACTAGCTCGGGGAGGTTTCGAGATCATCGAGATAAAATCTGACTCTAAGTTGGTGGTAAACTAATTGTATGGGATTTTCGGCACAAAGGTGGAACGCATGCAACAGTAGTTGAATAAGGTTCAAGCATTACTTGCACGATTCAGAAAATAGTCAATCATCCTTATTCCAAGGGAGAAAAATATGGAAGTGGGCGCAGTGACTAATTTAGAGTCATCCAAGGAGATGATAGGATCTGATTCTGGTAGGGTCGTCCAATTAATGGATTTGGTGTTAGATGGGGACGACTACTGCAAAGTAAATTCAACCAAGTTAATTTGTGACCGGAGGAACGAGTTCATTGAATGTCTCAGACATGGCCAATGACCCAAAAGAGTCACAAGCATTATGGACTAAAGCGGCTTGCTACTGTCTTATTAATGGGCAATTATACATGAGATCATTCCAGGGATCACTAGCTCAATTCCTTGGAACCTCGGAGGCAGAATACGTGATAAGGGAAGTCCATGAAGGGGATTACAAAAACCACTCTAGTGCAGACTCGCTACTTCTCAAGTTAGTGAAGGCTAGCTATTACTGGTCCTAAATGGAACCAGACGCAAAGACATTTGTGCAAAAGTGCGACAAATGTCAATGTCATGCACAATTAGTGCATCAACCGGAAGAACTTCTATATTAGGTGAGGTCCCCATGGCCATTCATGAAATGGGGGATGGACATAGTTAGTCCCTTATCATCGGGACATGGGAAGGTAAGACTCCTTTTAATTTTGACTGATTATTTCAATAAGCGGATTGAATAAGGTGCATATCAGAAGATCAGAGAATGTGAAATGATTGGTTTTATATAGGACCATATAATCTACTGATTTGGAATATCTAAGGAAATTGCATCAGATAATGGGCCACAATTCATAGGTTCTAAAGTCACAAGTATTTTGGAATGTTTAAATATCAAGTGAATTACGTCTTCACCATACCACCTGAGTGCTAATGGACATGCGAAGTCAACCAATTAGGTAGTTATCCAAAATCTAAAAAAGAAGTTAGAAGAAGCAAAGAGAAAGTGGCCAGATAAGATAACGGGTGTGCTGTAGGCATATCGGACCACAACAAACTCGAGCACGAGTGAAACACCCTTTTCGCTCGTATACGGTTCGGAGGCTTTGGTACCGGTGGAACTAGGAGAACCAAAAATAAGGTTTTCTTGGGCAAATGAAGAGCAAACAATGACGCACAGCTGGTCAAGTTAGATTTACTCGAGGAGTAGTAGGATCTAGCATACGTTAGGATGGTAGCCCAAAAGCAAAGAATCAAAAGGTATTACAATCGCAGGGTGACTCTCCATTATTTCAAAGTGGGAGATTTGGTTCTAAGAAAGCTTACTCTGATCACTCGGGAAGTTAAGATCGGCAAGCTGGGACCAACGTGGCTCGATAAAGGATCATATGAATTGAAAAATCAAGATGCCGAACACTTGGAACGCAACACCCCTCAAAAGGTATTATTACTGAAGTTCCTGTTGATACTAAAAGTAGGTGCTGCACATAATCGGCAAAAGCAAGACCTTCAATATCAAGGCACTAAAATTTGTGTGGAAAATAACTTGTGGATGGTTAAATAATCTTTCTTTTAATGGAAACTCTCGCCTCCCAAAATAGATTATTTAACCGTTCATAAAGTGTCTCCATCGATGCAACAGCAGAAAAGGCCTTCCATAAATACAATATTTCTAGTGTTCAAATTCTCATACTTAGCATTCGAACACTAGGGAAGTAATACATGATACGACACCAAGAATGCCACAAAAACTGAGGACTGCTGGAACTAGGATTAATGTCTTATCAGGACCGAAGACTGCATGATCAGCTTAGTAGAAATAAGTTGTACCAATTAGCCATATGTATTGGAAACTTTATTTACTTAAGAAAATGAATGTCTATCTACTTTTAAAGATACGAGGAATAAATCAAAGTCTTTTTATTCTTATCATATTTCTTGTCAAAATGATAAGTTAATTTATTTTATTATTAGAAATTTAACAAAAACATCAAATTCTTGTGCCGGAATGAATATGAAATAAATTAAGGGCCCTCTCTTATGAAACCCTCATAGTAAAGGGTATATTTAGGAAGAATTTATGCCCAAAATCAAAAGCCGTCGAATGCAAAAATATACCCGAAGCCTTATCAACTAAACGTAAAATGAATATCTTCGGACAACACTTAAGCAAAGAGTTATTTTATTTATTAAAGTACCAAACTTAGTAAAGCATTTTTACATAGTTATAAAAGATAAAAGAAAAAATTTGTACATTACTCTTTGCTGCCAGAATCCGAAGGGACAGAAGGGTCTTCATTTCCCCCGTTGGAAGAAGGTGGTTCCGCAGCTGGTTCAGGGCCTTCATCCTTTTTGGACTCCCCTCTGGTTCCCAAATAATCAGAATTAGTATTTGAGGAGTTAGTTAAAGCAGGGCAAGAAGGAGGTTCTCGTGAGCAGTTTACTATAGTTCCCAGGCCCGTCAATGCAGTCATCGATATTGGCATTGCTTCTTTGACCTCCTCCAAAGTCTTCATCTTCATATAATTCATGACGTAGGTTTTCTTGAAGACAAGAGAATCTTCTTGGTTCTGGAGTTTTTCTCGGAGTTTGTTCATTTTGTCCTAAAGTTCTTCATTTTTAACCTTCATCGCTCTGAGTATGGAATCAATTTCAACGTTGGTGGTTGAGTGAAGCTGGTTTTGCTCTATGAATCATTTAAGCCTCTCTTCAATTTTGTCCCTCCTCTACTGAGTAGCATTGCAGTCCTTGGTTTTGGAGCATAAATTGGCCTTCAAGTTATTAAGTTGTTCCTCGAAGGCAGACTAATGCTCGGCAACGGCGGTAGGCTATTTTATCTTGCACGGTTTGCTGTAACCAAGCTTTAAGATAGTCTACCTATGAAACATTTTCCTCCATCACCGAGAGGCATTTGGCGAGCTAATTGTTTTCAGCTAAAAGTTGATCACGCTCGGAAGCAAGTTCTTGTTTATTCATTGTCAACCTCTGCAGGCCTTTGGAAGCAAGGAGGTTGGCCTAAAAAGGTTAGAATCAAGGTTATCATTGCAAAATAAAAATGGAGAAGAAGATAGGGAAGTTAGAATGATATATACGCCAAACAATTCATGTTGTTGTATAGAAGGCACTCCCCAAAAAGGGAGTACATCTTTTCCAAATATTTCGCTTGGCAACCTCCACCGGCTTGGAAATAATATAACACTCCTTTAAAACTAAAAGAGTGGCACTTCACCTACCACAAGGATCTTGAGGAGGGGTCGCAGTATTTCTCAAGTTCAAGTGGTCGGGTGACCGTAGAGGATAAGTATTCTCAACTTGTTCTACTGATGCTGGTTGAGGAGAAGCTACTAGTGCTGGTGGAGAAGGAACAACTGGTGTCAACGGATAAGAAGTTGTTGGTGTAGATGGAGAAGAACTAGCTGGTGTGGAAAGCATGGTAGTTGTGGCTCTCTTAGTAGTCGGTTGTAGAGGGAGATTAGGTGCTGAAATCCTATGATCGGAGACGTTGATAGGGATTAGAAAGTGGGAATCAACATTTTAAACCAATCCCATTTCCCCCTAGAGCACTTGAACCTCCTTTGTTGGTGGATTTTGGAGCTCTCCCGGCCAAGCATTCATTTCAGGTGATGAAGATCTTTATCTCCTTTAGAGGGAAGCCTTTTCATCATTGGCTTCCCCTTCATCATCGAGGACCACTATGGCCGGCTCGATTGGTGTTTTCTTTATTCTGTTCCCTTGAGTCCTAGCCGAGAAGGAATGTCTCCTCTTCGGTTTCTTAGGCTGGGAACTCTGAGAGAAAGCACTTTCACCAAAGGCACGAGTAATTTCATGAGCCCTCCTCTGGTTAAGGGTATCTTACAACACCTATGCAGCCTCCCTCGGGTCATTAAGAACCTCAACATCGGGGTGCACGACGGTACCCCTCGAAAACCCTGTATAAAGCAAAAATGTACTTAGCCATTTATCCATAAGTTTTTGTATTTGAATAAGGATGAAAGAAAGAAGAATTTTTGCTTACTATGGTTCTTTACTTTCCACCCGTATTTTGGTGATATTTCATTCCACCGCCGGGATTCCAAAGTAATTATATCCATAGTTTTTTGGAGCCATCGGTCTAAACCTTGAACCAATGTGGATCCCAGTGAGTAGTTGAAACAAAAGGAGCAAAAGATTAGCAAAAAAAAAATCTTTTTTTCTTACGAAGAAAGGAAACAAATACCCAAAAACCTGTAGAAAAGGTTCCATGAGTTAGGAAAGATGGAGTTGTGTTCGAGACGATGTCCCTGGTAGAAGCAACATCGAACCATTCTACACGTCCACGATCAATGTAATAGTCAATCTAGTGAGAAAAGCATGGTGACCACACTTGTTGTGGTTCAACACACTCCCACAGAAAATCTTGGGGGAGTAAAGATTTATCATATGTGCAAGAATAAGGTTTTTCCCCATCTCGATGCATAACTGATGAAGGTAGGCCACTGTACGCCATATAGATGGACCTACTTGTGCCAAGAATACTAGGCACCAATGACAGAACTCCAGGATTATTGAGTCAAGTCCTTCACTTGACCCCAAGGTAAAGGGACCTAAAGTGATGGGATATGAATAGATATACATGAACCCTATCTTGGAATATGTAACTCGTGCTACCCCATCTGGCCATCTGGGGAGAAGATTTCAACATTGCTACAGTTGCACTCCTCCTTTACAATGGAAATGCTAGGAGGATAAATGGATGAGGGGCACCAATGAACTGTCTAAAACCTACTACTTTGGGAGTTTGCAGGTGCCTTTTGCTCTTGGAAATTGTATGTGGTGCTAAGATGGAGTGGTATGATGGTATTAACAGTTGGAGGCTCAGATTCGACATTAATCTCTTTGTTCTTATTTTTCTTTGGACCTCCACCAAAGACAAAACAAGAATTTCTGGAGATGACGGTACGAGAAGACATGATGATAAGTAATTGGTGAAGAAGATTTTTAATAAAGGGGTTGAGTGTTGTTGAAAAGCTCTAAGGAAATTTAGAGAAGGAGAAAGAGTTGTGAAAGTGAAGAAGTAAAAATGATAAGTAGTAGAGAATTTATAGACAGCAAAATCACGTTCATGATAACCTAGAAAACCGGCACAATTTTTTGCTGAATCACGGGGCAGTACGTGTTTGAGGTATTAAATGCGAGAAGACATGCGTCCTTTCAAATATCAAAGACCATTCATGAACTTTCCCGCCAAGAAAAGTATCCATATCTACTTCCCGATAACACTAAGTTGCATCACCAAAAAGTAGGGGGACTATCTGTATGGAGTGAAATTAGTTGATAACAGGTGATCGAATGGTGAGGTGACACGTGGAATAGAACACATGCAAAAGATAAAGCAACAAATAACTAGTGCCGGGTGCAAAGTGTGTAACCGGTGCCGGATGGATCCGGAAGGAAGCATAGCTGTTAATAAGGATTCAAAGGTTTGACATCAGATTACATTTAATGAGCAGTCGTTAATGAGAATATCCACATTCAAGCCAGTTGTTATGCACCCATCAATGATGTTTTCATTCTCATTTAAGAAAAGCTATAAATAGCAGGATTGACAACCATTGTTGGGACATGAAATATTCTGCACTCAAAAGCTATAACCAACTATCTCGTTATGCTCAAATTGAACAGTTTTACAATAGCTTTTACTCTTGTTGTTGGAAAGGTTAAGTTTGGAGTCAAGCTTGTTATCTCCTTTATTTTTAGTTGTTAATTTAATTTACTTTCTTATTTATTCATCGTTTTGGATCAAATCAATTCGCTTGTCTGTAAATCATACTATAAATTTTACTGGAGCATTTTACTAAACAATTGTATTCAGTTAAAAAGTTGGAAATGAAAAATCAAGTGCGTTGAGACTAGAAAGATGCTCTAACATAGGAGAAGAAGAAGAAGTCGGCGTTTGCCTTGATTTTTAGAGGGGTATTATCTTCTAAATTCTTTTTACTTACTTGCATTCTAAATACTTCATAAATGAGTGGATCAATTTTAAACTGTAGCTCTCAAAGTGGCTATTTGTTCAATTCGCCCAAATAATATTCAAATGTCTGCTAATTCATATAAGGGGAAAGTGCACAGTTAGCCACTAATAAGACATGTATTTACTTTTAAGACACTATTTAAAATGTCGTTAGCCACTGCTTTAATAAACTACGACCCGGACAAAAATACCCTCTGCTAGTAAAGTTCAGGATCAAGTTTCCTTAACTTGTGAGCTTGGTACTGTAAGTTCTGGACTAGCTGTCCTTAATTTATGAGCTTGTAAGTCTAAGTTTAGGGCTGCTTGTCCTCAACTTTTGAACTTGTAACTCTAAATTCAGGACTACATGTCCTTAACTTTTGAACTTGGAACTTGAAGTTCAGGACATATCCTTAATTTATGTGCTTGTAACTCTAAGTTAAGGACTACATGTCCTTAATTTCTATGCTTGTAACTCTAAGTTAAGTACCAAGTGTCATTTTTGAACTTCCAACTCTAAGTTCAGGACCAAGTGTCCTTAACTTATGAGCTTGTCTTTGTAAGTTCAGGACTAGTTGTCCTTAACTTATGAGCTTGTAAGTCTAATGTGACGACCCCCCTGGTCGTCTTAAGAATTAATGCCCCGACCCTCTATCAACCGCTTTCCCCGTAATTGTTTATTCTATTTTGATTTGCCAGGATGTTCAGTTTTAAGTTTCAAAGAGTTTTGGGACACTCATTCCCTAAATGAGAGCTTAAGTGTTGGAAAGTTGACCGTAGTAGAAATGGAAATTCGATGGTTCTGTTAGCTCCGTTTGGTGATTTTGGGCTTAGGGGCGTGTTCGGATTGTATTTTGGAGGTCTGTAGCTAATTTAGGCTTGAAATGTCGAAAGTTAAATTTTTAAAGTTTCTAGGTCGATAGTGAGATTCTGATCCAAGGATCACAATGGAATTCCAGAAGTTGGAGTAGCTCCGTAGTGTTAAATGTGACGTGTGTGCAAAATTTTAGGTCATTCGGACGATGTTTGATAGACTTCTTGATCAAAAGCGTGTTTTTAGAGTTTTTGGAATTCTTAGGCTTGAATCAGATGAAAAATACTTGTTTTGGTGTTGTTTTGAGTGTTCCAAAGGTTGTATCAAGTTTGAATGAAGTTATGGGATATGTTGGTAGGTTTGGTTGAGGTACCGGGGGCCTCGGGTGTGTTTCGGATGCTCAACGGACCATTTTAGTAAAAGAAAAGTTGCAGATTTTGGTTTCAGCTATTGCAGGTATTTTATTCTTTGCGTTCGCGAGTAGAACCTCGCGTTTGCGAAGAGTTAGATGAGGAAGGTGGAATTTAAGCCTTCGCATTCACGAGGCAGTCTACGCATTCGCGAAGGGCTAAGTGTAAGTGCATCGCGTTCGCGGGAGGGTGTCGCGTTCGCATAGAAGAAAAGAGTAGCCGAGCTTCAGTGGATTTTTACTCATCGCATTCGCGATGGATTTTACGCGATAATGAAGGCCTATTTCAGCAAAGCATTGCATTCATGATTGGGTGGTCGCGATTGTGAAAAAGGAATTTTGGTCAAGATTATTTTGTGCTTCGCGAACGCGAGGCTCTGACCGCGTTCGCAAAGAAGGATTTCAGGCCTGTCCGCAATTTTTGGGGTTTATTTCCACCATTTTTAATCTTTTTTGGAGCTCTTTAAAGGGGATTGAAGAGGGATTCAAGGGTAATCACTTGGAGGTAAGATTCTTGGTCTTAGAACTCGTTTCTAATGTAAAATCTAACTAGTAAATCATGGAATCTAGGCCAAAAATCTAAGAATTAGGGCTTGAGATTAAGAGACATTAAAATGAGAATTTAAGGGGTCATTTGGACTTTGATTTCAGTATTCTTGGTATGTATGGACTCATGGGAAGATAAGGATTTCGTCGATGTGATTTTTATCGAGTTTCAAGATGCGGGCCTGAGGGGAGTTTTGGTCATTTTACCTAATTTCACGTATTAGCTTAGAATTTAATTGTAGAATTAGTTATTTGAAGTGTTATTTACAATATGCAATTGAATTGAATAGATTTGGGTCATTTGGAGTCGAGTACCCGTGGCAAAGACGTGATTTCGGGTTGATTTTGAGCTGGTTTGAGGTAAGTGGCTTGCCTAACCTTGTGTGGGGGACTTTTCCCTTAGGATTTGGTATATTTGATAATTGAAATGCCTTGTACGTGAAGTGACGAGTGCGTACTTGTGCTAATTGTTGGATATCCGATTTGCATTAAGTAACTACTAGTATGTTTTCTTTCTTGTTTTAGTACATGCACTATTAAGCCTGTTGTTAGCTTAGGAAAGCATGTCTAAATGATTAAATTTGCTTTATTTGTTCAACTGCTTTACCTGAATTCAGTGCAGCATGCTAGGCTAGATTATTTGTTTGCCTTAATATGAAGTTTGACATTTCTGAGTATTTTCTCCTGTTGCTGTTGTGTATTTACATTGGGACTACGGATGAGGGATTCTAGTAGATTTTCCCTTACATTTGGTACTACTGATGTGGGATTTTGGAAGATCACCCTGCAAAGTTATATTGAACTACGGGAATGCACCGAGTAGATTCCCCCAGTACTAGGTATTTATGTTTGGGACTACGGAACGGGATTCCGGTAGATCCCCCGTGTACTATGGCTGGATTACAGGACGGTATCCCGAAAGACTTAATTGGATATGTTTATTTGGGACTACAGGACGGTATCCTGGAAGATCCCCGGTTGATGTTATTGGTGTTGAGTTGTATTTCCTTCCGTGTTTACGTTGCCTCTGTTTAGTTGTTGTTGTCCTTTATCTCCTGTGTAACTTTTGTTGTTGTACTTATTTATTCTGCTATATTCTACACTGTCGAACTTTATCTTTTATTTAACCTCAGTAGGGCCATGATCTTCCTCGTCACTCCTCAACTGAGGTTAGGCTTGGAACTTACTGAGTACCGCTGTGGTGTACTCATGCCCTTCCTGCGCCTGTTTTTCATGTGCAAATCCAGGTACTTTGACTCAGTCCTATCACCTTTGAGGCGAGGCGACTACTCTAGCAACTTCGAGGTATATTTTCCGCGTCCACAGACCGAGGAGTCCCTTTATATTCTTGCTTTTTAGTATTAACCCTTCTGTATTCTGTTATTTGTTAGACATTCTGAAGTTAGAGCTATGTAGTATCCTTAGCTTGTGATACGTGGTTTTCGGGTATTGGATTTATGTATTGGTTTTGAAGGTAAAATATTGCATATGCCGGCGACACTTTTAAATGTGGTTTATTACTTTATTTCTGTTTTGAATTGTTTTACTTCTGCAAATTTGGTTTTCTTCGGCAATTTAGGCTTACCTAGTCGTAGAGACTAGGTGCCATCACGATGGTTCACGGAGGGCGAACCGGGGTCGTGACATCTAAGTTAAGGACTACATGTCCTTACTTTTTGAGGTTGTAACTCTAAATTTGGGTCTACATGTCCTTAACTTAGAGTTACAAGCACAGTAATTAAGAATAGGTAATTCCCTTAATTTAGAGTTATAAACACAAAAATTAAGGACACGTAGTCATGAACTATTACATGTTAATCCTTAATTGCTGCTAAAAGAATAAGTTTACAGCAGAGACCATAGTTCATGTAAAAACATGCTTAGATTTTGAACACAAGATGTCTTTGTATTGGGAAAAATTAAATATATGAATGAGTAATGTCATGGCATGATATGTGGAATTACTCATAGGATATGACTGGGTCAAAAAGCCTAAGCTAATGTAGATAAAGAGAAATACGAGGTAAAGGGACAAGAAGAGGTACGAGACAATGGGGTGAAAAAGAGATACGGGAACAAAGAGAAGGTACGAGTTAAAAGGCTCGGGAACCCTGTACCTATTTAAAACGCAATTATGTAAGAGATATGAAAAGACAATGAACCTGGACACATAAGGGAATGAAGATACACGTCATTACAAGAGAAACAAGTACTGGAGCCGTTGAGGAATATTTGGATTCAATATGATGATTGTGTAAC